>CM046454.1:59826912-59981912 GCA_025506515.1 Flaveria trinervia
ACATCGATGGTGAACGAGTTTTTTAAACTAGTAATATAATATGTAATTTGTTAATATGATTGAAATAGAATAATCTCGTAAGCATAATTTACATTCCAAATCGAGTACTTAAGAACGTTTGTTTGTAACGGGCAGTCACTATTAAATGAAACGACCATTTATGGTGTTTTATACTTTTATTAGCACAAATAAAATATATATATTAGTAAACATATTAATAGATAAACAACCACTAGAGTCGGTGATTAGTGGTAGAGATTTTGCCTTTACAAGTACCATTTATGTGCAGGTTATAGATTCTATCCTGAATAAGTGTAATATAATGGTGCTGTTTGTAAAATAATGGTGTCGTAACTGCCGTTTAGAAGTAGAAGTCGAATAGTATAGTTGTTAAAAGATAAAAACAAAATTTAATAATGATTATATTGACATACTTGTGTGTGTATGAACTGGTTAAGGTGAGAACCCAAAATTCTCTAAAAAAACATTAGAAGAAAGAGAACTTTAGTTCTTATAAACTGTTGATGGAATTCTTTTACGAAATAGATTATCGTAAGTAATGCGAAAAATATATTAGGCCAGAATTTGATGTGTTACCATGCGTACATATAATGAATTTCCTAGCGCACATACTCGATGAATATATCTATTTATTGTTAATATCTATTTATTGATGTATAGACAATATATCCGGTGAATACAACATGGTAACGTGGTTAAGTTCATTATAAGAGTTTAATCACATTCATATAGTATATTATGATATGATACGAAGGTTTAATGCATTTATTTAGTTATATTATCCGGTGAATGTGATGTGTTTTATTATAATTACGAAAATTATCCAATTAATTACTAAGAACTTATTCTCACTTATAAAAAATATCTTTGTTTTCAGTGATTATTAAGAACTAATTATCCTACCTGCGCTTTGTCGCAGTATTCAAATGCACGATTGTTTTGTCCAAAATGGTCTCACGTGAATCTACGTACAACGTTAGGAACCAAGAGCATAACATTTAGAACAAATGGGTATCATCATTGGCAAAGTGCTCGTAGATGAATATGTGTTCACCATCATAGACTTAGGAAGCAATAACATTTGAAAGAACACAATACAAGTATCGCAAGCCAATGAATATTGTCTCAGAAAAACCTAGGTTTAACATCATCGACCAAAAAGACAGACGTGCCATAACAATAAACTATCCAAGATGAACCTAGGTTTAACGTTAGCAACCCAAACAGTGTTAGACGAACATAGGTTCAACATCATTGACCCAAAGCGAACACAGATACGAACACAATCAGCCATCGTAACTCCAAGATTCAATATTTGTATAAGTAGAAGTTCACGCTTGGGTCACTAAAAGCGAACACAGTCGGCCACTGGCAATATCCACGACCAAATGAGAGGTTATGGTACTGCCAACATCCACGGCCGCCATCCATCCATAACCCCAAGATCGAAAACTCTAAACAAATCACCATCGTTGTTGCCAAAGCAACCTAGGCACGCATGAGGCCAATGACGAAGAGGGTCCATACCCCTTACAATAGGCTGATTCATAATCGATAACACATCAACCACTAAATCGGTTAGAAAATCTCTATAGAAAATTGGTGACATCGAAGAAGTAGAAGAGCAACACATACTGCCTAAATTTGGACAAAAACGGGAGGGAGGCGACTAGCCTGCTTGGCCCCAGGCGAAACAAGAGGGTGTAGGCCAAACCTATCGAAGCCTTCGGACCTAAACCCTCTCTATATCTCTAAATATCAATAGATGTAAAATAAGGTGGTACCACATGCAACAAATGTTGCATGATTAGCAATAGGAGGTTTGCAACCAGCCTACCTGTAAGGCCCCTTTCCCGGGACGCTCACGGCTAGTCAATCATCGCACGTAAAACACACACACACACACACACACACACACACACACACACACACACACACACACACACACACACACACACACACACATATATATATATATATATATATATATAGACTTTAATAAAATATTGCAGTGGAAACATTAAAATAACTCTTCATTTCAATATAAATGCTTTTGCAAGTTAATAAAGCATTCGTTACAAAACATCATTTTTTCGTATTACAATGCAAAAACATTATCGTTATACAAAATGGATGCCATCCAAAATAAGCCAAGTAGCCGCTCGTGCCATCCTCAGCAATCGTTACTTGTCAACTGGAAAATACATAAAAGTCAGTGTTGCTGAGTGATTCCTAGTTTTAAAATAAAACATCATTTACTTCCGTTTAAAACTATTCTTTACATTAATACGCGATCAAGCATCATACGTACACATAGATAATCTTATTATTATCTTCATCATCATTCATCGCACATGCTCGTTATCATTCATTATCATCATTCATTCATTTTCTTTTGTATCATTCGTTCCGTACATACATCATTAATCTTTACTTTCATTCGAACCAATGCCATGTGCTTCACCCTACCGTCATGCATAAAGCGGGTACTGTGCCGAAGTCTATAAATAGACTCCCATACATTGTGCCTGGTGACCTGACCACAGTACCGGGGTAAGCGACAAGGATCCCATACGTGTGGTCAATCGCACGGATTAGACCCCAGTGTGCATCCTTCTGAAGTAGCTAACGCACACACTATTGAGCTAACACCCTTCATTGGGTGTGAACCTCCATACATTGCTTGTAAGACTTTTCTTACATTCGTTTATTCATTAATACATGCATTCATTCTTACTTTAAGTTCCACTTATCATCATCATCATTAACTTCCGCTTTACATTACATAATGCTTTTCATTCATTTCATACTCACAACACGTAAACTACAGAATAATACATAATAGGAACGTAAGAAAACACAACACATTCGTACATAGCATCACATAAAATTACATACCCCATCACACATCATCATAATGTCATGCATCATACATTCACATACATAAACATATGCACAATAAGCATAAGTCATCATAAAACATAACCGACCCTCCGCGGAACATCGGGGGTTTGGGGGCGGCAGCCCCTGACAACGGGGTCCTTGGAGCAGTAGCCCCTAGTAGGGTCCAAGGGACAACGCCCCTAGCTGGGGTTGCGCTGCCAGGTTATCGTGAAATTTTTTTATTTTAACACTTTTATATAGCACATTTCCTTATAGAAAAATTGATTTTCCCGTTAAAACCTCTTAAAATCTTGGTTATTTAAATCGTATATTTAGTATGCATTTCCAGCCCTAAACTAGTTCAAAACCTTTAAATAGGGGATCTAGAACTCACCTGGACTCGATGAGTAGCTTTTCAATCAAGCTTTCAAAGCAAGGGTTGCACTACGCAGCCTGCAGATAAGTTAACACTCAAATGAGTTAAATTCTCCCTAATTTTGATGCTAATTTCGCTGCCCGATTAGCAGTTTCGCTGTTAGTTTCGCCAGCAGTTTCGCTGCTAGTTTCGATGGCATCTTCGCTGCCAGTTTCGCTAATAGTTTCGCCCAACTTTTGTTGGAAAACCATGTATGTGAAACTACCTGCGAAACTATAGTTTCGCAGGAAGCTTTCATAGTTTTGCTGGATGACCATGCAATTTCGCTGGATGAACCTGTATTTTCGTAGAACGGGCTGAAAATTATGAACCAACCCATTTTGACACAAGACTTCAATCTTTTACACCCAAAACCTTGGTTTATCACCCAATAAGCTTTATCTAAGCTTCTTACATGTTTTCTTACACAAAAATGTGAGTTTTGGGCGTATCTTTGCTACTTTCAAAAACCCCAAGCCCTATAATCTGGGTTTACATCAAAAGGAATGATTAAATGATGTTTCTTACCTGGTGATTTCTTGTTGTTTGGATGCCATTTTAAATGATGTTTCTTACCTGGATTCTTGGTGATTTCTTGTTGTTTGGATGCCCATGAACACCGATCTTTAATTCCGTGATCAACCAAGCCTTGAATCTTCAATTTTCTTCACTTTCTCTCTCTACACTCTCTCTCTAGAATTGGGGTGTTCAGTTGCAAATGAGAGCTGCTCAAGCTGATCTGTTTATATATATCGGGCGTTCTCGGGACCTTAAACTCGCCAAACACATAACCCACAAGGTCTACTCGGTCTATACTCCATTACCCGCTTATTTTATTTAAATAATTCCCGCTAGGCTATTATTATTAATTGGATCGTTTTGACTTTATTTCGGGCATTACACTGCGCGACACCCCTGATGAAAATAGAAAGGCAGTGGCCAGACCCAACGATGTCCGTCCTCAAACCCTCTCTCTCTAAATGAGGGTGGTACCACATGCAACAAATTTTGCATGATTAGCTGCAGTAAAACTCCAACAAAAACCGAAGTGGAGTTTAATATTAATAAAATTTATATGTGGTATGAATTGTAATTGAATCATACATCAAAATAGATTTTTTTGGTAATATGAAGTTGTAATAGTTTAATAATAATAATCACAATAATAATAATAATAACAATAATAATAATAATAATAATAATAATCAATAATAATAATAATAATAATAATATAATAATAATAATAATAATAATAATATAATAATAATAAAATAATAATAATAATAATAATAGTAATATAGTAATAATAATAATAATAATAACAATAATAACAATAATAACAATAATAACAATAACAATAATAACAATAACAACAACAACAATAACAATAACAACAATAACAATAATAATAACAATAATAATAACAATAACAATAATAACAATAAGAATAGTGACCATAACAATAGTGATCATAAAAATAGTGACCATAAGAATAGTGACCATGAGAATAGTGACCACGAGAATAGTGACCACGGGAATAGTGATCACGGGAATAGTGACCACGGGAATAGTGACCACGGGAATAGTGACCACGGGAATAGTGACCACGGGAATAGTGACCACGGGAATAGTGACCACGGGAATAGTGACCACGGGAATAGTGACCACGGGAATAGTGACCACGGGAATAGTGACCACGGGAATAATGACCACGGGAATAATGACCACGGGAATAATGACCACGATAATAATGGCCATGAGAATAATGGCCATGAGAATAATGACCATGATAATGATAATAATGACCATGATAATAATGATGATGATAATAATGATGACGATAATAATGATGACGATAATTATAACGATAATTATAACGATAATTATAACGATAATAATAACGATAATAATAACGACAATAATAACGGCAATAATAACGGCAATAATAACGGCAATAATAACGGCAATAATAACGGCAATAATAACGGCAATAATAACGTCAATAATAACTTCAATAATAACGTCAATAATAACGTCAATAATAACGTCAATAATAACGGCAATAATAACGGCAATAATAACGGCACTAATAACGGCGCTAATAACGGCGCTAATAACGGCGCTAATAACGGCGCTAATAACGGCGCTAATAACGGCGCTAATAACGGCGCTAATAACGGCGCTAATAACGGCGCTAATAACGGCAATAATAGCGGCAATAATAGCGGCAATAATAGCGGCAATAATAGCGGCAATAATAGCGGCATAATAGCGGCAATAATAGCGGCAATAATAGCGGCAATAATAGCGGCAATAATAGCGGCAATAATAGCGGCAATAATAGCGGCAATAATAGCGACAATAATAGCGACAATAATAACGACAATAATAACAACAATAATAACGACAATATATCAAGTCCTAACTATAATATTTTGGTATAATTAATTGTGGTGTTAAATTAGGAGTAAGCTAGAAGGGTAGAGTCGTAATTGAACGAACTTTGTAATATATAATTAACACCTAAAATTTTCCATTAGCTCTTGATGTTACTTGCAAAATCTGTTATGTGTGTTATGACAGTTACATTAATATGATTAAATACATAAAATGAACGTATGAAGATTTTGTTGATTCATATGTACCTAGTTTACGGTTTTAATGTAATATGTCTGTCATGTCCTAAATGTAATGAAACGAATGAGTTGAATGAAATATAATATGTGGTTGTTGATCTTAAAGTCTAATGTTTCAGTGTATGTTTTAATGTTTATTATTTATTAACGCATATGAAACCAACTATATAGGTTGTGGCTGTTTAATAGATCTTAGTCAAGTAATGATTGAGAAACATATTCACATTTAGTCGTATGAAGTTTTCACGCGAATGGGCCATGCAAATGGACCATATGCATAAATACTTCATGCTAATGGACCAGTCGCATGACTGAATGGATCAGTCGCACGACTGGGACATACGGAGGACTCAGTCGCACGACTGAACATTCAGTCGTGTGATTGACTCAGTCACATGCTTTAGTCACACAACTGAACCATGCTAATGGTCCAGTCGTACGATTGACTAACCCTAACCTATAAATACCACTTAATTCGTGGAAGAAAAAACACGTTGAAGAATTCGACTCCTACTCGTACCCTAGCCGTCCAGAACGTCCAAGAAAGCCAGTCCAAGTTCATAGATCGTTCTTGATCGATTCCTATTCGTTCTTAACGTTTAGTTTATTGTTATATCGATCAGGTTAACGTTCTCACTGATTGGATCGCCAATCAAATAGGATTCCGCACTATTTGAGTTGGTATACACGTAAATCAGTTAGTACTCCGTCCGGTACACGGTCCCTAACAAGTGGTATCATAGCTTTGGCTCTTGATTTACGTGTGATTCGATTGATTTTGATATAAAAATCGTGATTTTTACACAAAAACGCAATCTTTTTGTGTCAAACAGTGTTTTGGATGTCTCCAGCTCAAAAAGTGAACGTTTTCCGGCATACGGCAATTAGGGTTAGTGAGAAATTCGTGTTTTTGCGTCAAAATACCTTAAACCCTCAAATTCTCAAAATTCAGCAGCTTCAGTCGCACGATTGACTCAATCGCATGACTGAATCCATACGCACCCCTCATATGCACGATTGGACTCAGTCGTTCAGCCATACATAAGACTGAATTGCCGAGTCGCATTGTTCACTCGCACCTGTCCATTCGCACGAGTTAGCCATCCGTATTGGTTCATTCACACATATGAGTCATACGCATTGGTCAATCGCACGAATTGTCCAATCGCACACCTTCATTGGCTCAAGTAAAACAGTTTTGTTCTAAAGACCAAAGTCAATAGTAATGGAGGATTAATATTCAGCGTTCACTGCAGGAAGGGACTCTAGGATTCAAAATTTGTTGCTTTTAGAAAATGAAGTGGGAAATCATAACAAGCCCCCTAAGCTCATAACGTTAGATGATTATCCACAATGGAAGCAAAGATTTGAGATTTACTTAAATGGAGTAGATCCCAATATGTGGGAGTTGATAGAGACAGGATATAGCATGCCTGTAGGTGCAGATGGAGTCAAACTTACCTTAGGCGGTATAACTGACGGCCAAAAGGTAAAGTACAATGCAGAGAAGAAAGTATATGCATTGCTAACTCAGTCAAATCCTAAGGACATCTTCCATCAATTTTCTGAGAACAAGCAAGCTAAGAAGCTGTGGGATGCATTGGAAAAGAGGTATGAGGGAAATGCATCGTTAAAAGCTCCAAAGGCTAAAGCGTTAAAGAAGGAGTTTGACAACTTCTCGTCAATGGGAAAGGAGAGCTTGGACAACGTCATTGATCAGTTCTACCACTTAATGAGTGAGCTGCACACTCATGGAGTCACGACGTCTATGGAAGACAAAGGTTCAAACTTTGCAGATTGTTGCCAGAGAAGTGGGTTTCCTTTGTATCCAACCTCAGACAGAATGATTTGCTGGCGAAGTTAGATATCAATGACTTCATTCTGAAGCTGAGAGAGGAAGAGTTGAGGATGAAGTACAGTGCCCAAAAGTCTTCATATGATCAGAATCCGACACTGTACAACTCAACTCCATAAGCCAAACGTCTGGAGCGCCACTTTAAACGGAATTTGTGTCGAGTTCAGCTGGTCCATCTCAAGCTACCACTTCAGGATCTGACATGTCAAGGTCGTCTTGTACCCAATACATAGCACCTGAAGCCAATGCTACAAAACTAAAGATCGAAAATCTCGGGAATGTGATAGTAGAGGTAGCAAAGGAGCACATAGATCTCCTAGCAGTTGTTGTTCACTCCTATGACGGACTAGTTGCTAGGAAGATTGGGACCTGCCATCTGGCAGATGAGGACTACGAGCAGGTAGACGAGACAGAGCTAGAGATAATGGACATCATATGGGCCTTAGCAAGTGCTGTTCGGAGATGTTAAGATCTGGTATTTGACCAAACACCAACTGATTAACGTGTTAAATCAAACGAAATAGTGCGGAATCCTATTTGATTGGCGATCCAATTAGTGAGAATGCACATAGACACAATAATGTATTGAATCTAACGTCAAGAATCGATTAGGAATCGATCTACAGTGTTCTATGAACTTAGAGTACGAACTTAGAGACTTCTGGACGGCTAGGGTACGTCTGGAGTTGAAGTGGATTCAATGCTTACGTTTTTCCAGGAATTAGGTGGTATTTATAGGTTAGGGTTGCTCATTCGGGCGACTGAACCATTAGCATGGTTCATTCGTGCGATTGAGCCATGCGGTTGATCCATTCGCACAACTGAGTGTTCAGTTATGCGACTGAGTTAGACACATGAAGTTGTTCAGGCGTATGAACTATTTAGGCGCATGGACACTCAGTCGCATGGCCATTCGGACGCATGACCACTGTTTGGGTGCATGGTCCAGTCGGACGCATGAGAACTTCACTTCACCAAGTTTGAGTGCATTCAATATTATAACATTATGCATAACACTTCAACAATCACAAACCTATATAATCAAGTCAATATGCGTTAAACAACTCATTAATGAAATATTAAACATTATAAACACAACCAAACATTTGTATTTGATTAAGTACCCGTACAATTACAATTACATAAGTGTAAGACAATACAAAGATATTACATTAAGATCATAAAGTAGGGACACATGTATCAACAAACTCCCCCTTGGACCTAGATTCATCTATTGTCTTACCTTCTTCATAACCTCTTCGTACTTCTTGTACTTCTCCTCTCTTGTGACTCCCGCGTGTATCTCAAATGCAAAGCAGAGTCGTATCACATTTTGGAATTGGAGGGCTAGTACAATATCTTGCGTGTCATAGAATAGTGGCCACTTGTATAATGTGTATACATCATTAGCAGACAAGTTTGTAAGCCACATTAGATCAAATACCCTGATAGTATCCATTTTTCTCTCTTTGTTTAGAACTATGACCGCCTCCCCTGTTCTCCAATCATAGTACCACCACTTAAAGTGTGGAGTGAAGTCCTGTGGCATTTCCCTGAGAGGGATTCTTGACATTGTTCTTGGGGGACTCCACTTCAGCAATATTTTTGGCTTTCCAGTTATAGGATCAACTTTAGAATGTCTGATATACCTTGTAGGTTGTTGAGGTTTGAAGTTGACCCACCTGGTGTGGTACTCTTTCTTCAGGGCAGCCTCAAACCAGCCTGACATCTTCCTTGGGTCAGCATATAGTAACTTCAGTTTAGCCAGCTAGTTGAGCTCAAAACCAGGTAGAGACTTTAGATCATGCGGGAATCTAAAGTACTCAATACCCATCTCTCGCTTTATCGCGTATACATTAAGATCATCAAAATGAGCCCACACGATAATCTTGCTTGACACCTTTTGATGTTTCTTTACTTTGTAGAGCTTGGTGTAGACATTTGGTTTAGGAGCAGAGCGTTGTGCTCGGATCTCCTCAAAACATGCAGCCCATTTAGCCTTTTTGATGTTGACTTCGGCGTCTGAGACTTGGGCCTCTCTTATCCTTTTCTGACTCTTTCTCCATTTTATCCAGAGTCTCAAAAGTGTCACTGACAGGAGTTTCTCCCAGATTTGGAATTATATTTCCCTCATTGTCAGTGTACTCTGGATAGTGTTGTGCACTGACATCTTCAATCTCGATCTCATCAACATCTTGAAGCTCATCGTCACTTTCCTTTTGCACAGTTGGAGCATCTTTCACAATCTCATCAGGATTGAGTCGGAATATTTCAGCCAGTTGCTTGTCGGTGAGATCATGAATTATTTCTCCTTCTTCAGGAGTGTAATTCACTGATCTCCTGACAATCTCTTGCAGATCAAGAATCATGGTTAGTTGAGTCTTGATCTGTTGAAGGGGAGCAATATCGTGTTCATCCCTTTGATAATTTGGATCTGCTTGATTTAAACATTCAATATATCAATCGTTAGTTAACAATCAAGACATAACCATAATAATCGAAAACATAACTATTTACATTACATATAAACAGGTATTTCGTTAATTTCATACATAATCCGAATACAAAAGATTTTAAATAACAATAAAACAACTAAGCATTACTCTTGTCCTGGATCATCGGCTCTTATGCTGCTGGGTTGGATGAGGAGGCACTCGGATCTTGAGTACGTTTGGTCCTCCTTTCACTCGCTGATGTGGCACCTGCAGCTGAAGAGTCGTCATCATCATCATCACTAACATCAGTATGACCATAATGATCATCACCATCATCATCATCATCACTATCATCATCAGCATCATCATCTCCATCACCTTCTTCTATGTTTAAGGGCTCTTCTTTGGACCCTTTGAGCTTTAACTGCAGAGATTTGTTTGCAGCCTCTAGCTCCTCAATCCTTTTGGTGTGTTGCTCCTGGAGCTGAGACATCCGATATGCCTGCTCATCTATCAATCGAGCCTGATGAGAGAGCTGCTGAGATTGGACAGTGGTCAGGTCTACCAGCTGTCTTATCTGATTGGTCTTCTCTTCATCTGCTGCTAACAGTCTCAGCACCATTCGATTAAGTGCTGAGAGCTGTTCCTCTACCCCACTGGGAGGCAGAGGCAATCCTGATGGATATGGAGAGAAAGAAGATGGTGCTATAGGATGGCTAGTGGTGGTGACTGTGGTGAAGATTGGAGGTGGTATAGATGATGGTGGTGGTGGCGTAAGTGTGAATGATGTGGTGGTGGATGAAAGGGTGGTAGTGGTATGAGGGGGAATGGTGGTAGGGGTGGTAGTGGATGTAGTGGTAGTGGTGGTAGGTGGAACGATGGTACCTGTGGTGGTGGCTGTGGTGGTGATAAAGGTGATTTTGCATTTCTTCCTTTTCAAGCCATGGGGCTGAGCCATCCTCTTCTTCCTCGATCCAGTCAAGGAGGATGCTCCCCCTAGAGCACGTCCTGGCAGATCAGGAGTATAAGTAAGATCATTAGTGGTCTCTCCCAATCCGCCTGGGCGTTCACCAACCGCTCGGAGCCCTCGCTCTGTGGGAACGACTTTACTTCCCACAGTCCGAGTCAGTGGCTCCTCATCTGACTCCTCTTCCTCACCTGGCATGAAATCCTGGTGGAACCCAGCAGTCTCCGCTACGTCTCTAGTGGGGGCAGATACTGGAGATGGAATATCAGTAGTGGGACCCCTTTGTTGAGTGGGTCCTTTATCTCCAGCATCTCCGCTATCATCATCGGAGTCATCATCAGGGAGCTGTAGCTACTCTTCTTCAGAGTCACTATCAACGTGACGCCATTTACGCCTAGCCGGCGCCACGTAGTTTTTTAGGGCCAGATGCCCAAATAATCTCCTCACAGGGGGCTTTACCTGCTTCCCCCTATAAACCTTCATCCTGCCCAAGGTGGTATCGTCCATCACCTCGAGTACCACCGCGTCCTCCTTCTCCTTCGGCAAGGAAGGGAGCTTCTGGTCTATAATCATCTGCATAAAGCGAGGGTACATGCAGAAGCCCTCCTTCCTTTTCCCCTCAATGTTCTCCACCAAGTAGGTGAAGATCATCCTGGAGAAGCTGAACGGATGGTTCAGCACCAGTGCAGCATATGCATTCTGGATCTGATCGGACAGTTCATCAAAACCTCCCTTCAGAGACGCTAAGCACTTAAGCAGTACGTGCACAAGGTACTTGAACTGGGGACACAGGTTGCTCTTGTTGAGCACCCCTGCATTGATGTCCCCAGCGTACCTGGCCCGCAGGAAACAGCCTCTGACAATCAGGGGGTGTAGTTGTGTGGGGCGTTCAGCATCATCCCCAAGCTGCAACACTGTCCTGAGATCATCCTCAGAGATCTCAATGGCCTGTCCAAATATAGAACTACGGATTCGATGAGGCTCTGAGGTTCTATCAACTACAACACCTTCCCAGAAGGCCTGTTGAATAGAACGATACGGTGTGCATGGAGATGAGATTGCGTGAGAGATCCTTGAGCGCCTAAGAAACAAGATGATTCCAGCAAAGTCAGGTGCATGTCTGGATGACTGATCTAGATGAGCACAAATATTATGCTTGGTGCTCATTGTCCACCGACTCGCCATCTGTTACAAAAAAAACATTAGTATCCGTTGATTAAGAATATCTTGAATCACTTGGACTTGAAAATATTTCCCTTTTTATCTGTTATGCGAATGAGACTGTGCGACTGAGATCTAGTCGTGCGAATAAGTAGTGCGACTTAGATCTAGTCGTGCGAATTATTCCATACGTACGACTGGTCATGCGACTGAGCTCACCCGTATGTATACTTAATCGTGTATATCAGTCGTGCGCCTGAACTCACACACATGATTCAGTCGTGCGGCTTAGCTATTCGCACTACCCAGTCATGCGACTGAAGTTCATCAGCCTATCCATTCGCATGACACACTACTGTTCAATTCAAATTTAAGTTTTGACCAATTCTTATGATTAGACGTCGTGTTTTGGTTCATTGGACTCGCAATCATTATACTTAACACCTAATAACATTAATTTCAGTTGATTGCTTGGATTAATTAGGTTATTTTGTCAAACAAGGCTTGGTTCTTGGTTTGGACCGAACTTGTCGATGTTGGAGTCAAATTAAATGAAATATGATTGGATTGAACCGCATTGTACCTGTATAGTCAGTGGAAATCGTCAGTGCACAAAAATTAGTGGTATGTAATGATCTAATGAAAATTTTGGCAGAGTAACGATAGTTTGTGCGTCTCAGGGTGATTTTGAGGGTGGTGAGTGATTGGGACCGACTATCCCACTATATATACTAGGGTTTCCTACAGTCGTGCGACTGAGTCCAGTCGCACAAGTTGTTCATGCGACTGAGTATCAGTCGTGCGACTGGCACAGTCGGTCACCTTCATTCATGCGACTAGAGTTGAGTCATGTGACTTGGTCATTCGCCTCCTCTCACGTGGCCGAATGGCTCATTCGTATCAGCCATTCGGTTGCATGGTCCATATGCTTGTCCATTCGGCAGGCATGAGTATGATCCATTCGTATGGTTGGTCCATACTCATGGTCCAGTCGTGCGAATGGGTCATACTCTTGAAATTCTTCTGACTTTCTGACCATTTGACATTTAAACCCTTTTAAACTGTTGAATTAACATTATAATCATTTGATCATCTCAGAAATGATCATTTTAACTTGAAAAACTTTTGATCACCTCAGACGTGATCCTTTTAACCGATTAGTCACCTCAGATATGACCTAATTGTTGTTTGAAAGCACTTGTGGTCACCTCAGACGTGACCTTTTAGATGATAAGGTCCCTTATCAACTTCCATGACATAGTCTGATACTAACCTACAGAATTTGACAAACTTTGTACAGAAATAAAAGAAATAATACTTAAAACTTAAACAAACTAAGACATGTTTTTGTGTTTTTGTGAGAGTTAATTCCTAAGATGTAGTTCTAAGGAATAATTATTCTGAAGGAGCATCCTCAATCATTTAAACCATACATGGATCAATTTAAGTTGGAATCATATAGGATATTCAAATAATTCAGGATTATTAAAAACAACTTCGATGCTCTTTCCTTGTTTTTCATCTGGAGTCATTTAGCAAATTTAGGAAATCAGACTAGTACTCTTAGGTCCCCACACTGATTTGAACATTCAAGAATTGTAGCCACAGTGATTGTTAGTATACTTGTCCTCTTAAATCCATACACCGACTTTCAACACAGTTTGGTGATCATTTAAGGTTTGTTTATTTCAACAAGCATTTGTGGATCCCACACTTATATGGTAATCAACATTCCTCAGGAGATTTTTGAGCGGTCTTAGGGTAGTGTTCAAGAAGCGACTATTCATAGAATCTTTCAAAGAGAAGCCAATCCTCAGGTCAGTGCCATCGCATAGCAGAGAGACGACAAACAACAATGAGTTCTAGAATATATAGGTTATGCTTATCCTCAGGTCAGTGCCACCGCACAGCAGAGAGGCACATAATCTATCTTCTTGTTTGAGCAATTTTTCTTCTTTTAGCACAAATCTCACCAACAACCTAGGTTATCAGTTTGATTGTATTTGCATTTTTCATGTGCTTTTGCTCATGCTTTGGTCTTACGCACACTTTTATGGCGTTTATTTTGCTCTTCACCCCTTATTGGAATCTTGTTGATTGTGTTAACCAGGGATAAGGTGTTACCCACAGCTAGTCAACCATTTTAGTTTAATCTTGATATCACCAAAAGGTCTAGTCATCTATTGTGTTGAATCTACAGACATATCAGCTGTGGTCTAGCAACCTCTAGGTCTACTTTCTTTGTGTGACCTTAGTAGTAGCTAGCTTAACAATCATATTTCATTTTATATTGCTCAGACTACACAGACTTATACTTGAACTTTGCATCTTTTTCAATTTTGATTTTTTAAAGTCCCAAATGGTTTGTGCCTGTGTACTATCATATTCCACACATTAAATCGGTATCACACGTACGATCTTATTTATTATCGGCTTGCCTCTCCTTTTCCCTCGTTTTTTTATACCTATTCTCCCCCTAAAATACTAAAACCTCTAAGGATTTGCTTTTAGGATTTTAAGGAGCAAGAAAAGACACTAAGTGTAATTAACAAACTATCATTTAATAAAACAAGAGATTAAATTTAAATAACACTAAAATTTGAAAAAATAAAAGAACCTAGACGCGACGCATCAGACTATACATGGTCATCTTCAGGAATGACCTCACTTTTCTTCTTAACGCCATTGACCTCTAACAGATATAGAAAACATGGTTTGTCAAAAGCCTTTGTATAGAGGTCAACGCGTTGAAAATCAGTGTTTATTTTTATCACATCGATTAAATTCTTTTCAAAACAGTCACGTATGAAGTGATATTTGATTCTGATGTGTTTGGTCTTAGGATGTTGGACCGGGTTTTTAGTGACTGCAATCGTAGCAGAGTAATCAAAAAATATAGGGGTGGAAGTGAAATGCAAACCGTAATCCCGCATTTGCTGTTGAATCCATATGATTTGGGAACAGCAGCTTGCAGTAGCAATGTATTCGGCTTCACAGGTTGACAAAGCAACCGAGGTCTGCTTCTTACATTGCCAGGTTACTAATCTTCTCCCAAAGAACTGACACCCTGCTGATGTAGACTTGTAGGTCATCTTGCAGCCGCCGTAATCCAAGTCACTATACGCTATAAGTTCAAAGTCATCATCATGATGATACCACAACCCAAGTATGGGTATGCCTTTCAAATAACGAAATATCCTTTTGACCCTAATTAGATGGTTCACCTTAGGCTTTGCCTGATATCATGAGCATAAACATGTAGCATACATGATATCTGGTCTTGAGGCAGTGAGATACATGAGAGATCCAATCATCCCTCGGTACATAGTGGCATCTACCAGATCACCGTTCTCATCGGGTGCCACATCATGGTTTGTAGCTAGTGGAGTGCCAGCTGAGGAGGCATTCTCCATGTCAAACCGATTAAGAATATCCCCTACATACTTGGTCTGATGTAAGAAGATTCCATTTGGTGTCTGATCCACCTGTAACCCAAGAAAGAACTTCATCTCCCCTATGGCACTCATCTCAAACTCCACCTTCATAACTGCTTCGAATTCTTTGCATAATTCTTCGTTCGTTGAACCAAAGATTATGTCATCTACATAGATCTGTACTAGCAGTAGATCTCCATCTTTTTATTTGATAAACAGTGTGTAGTCAATGACTCCTCTGTGAAAACCGTGTTTCACAAGATGAGTTGAAAGTTTCTCATACCAAGCCCTTGGCGCTTATGAAGCCCGTAAAGAGCCTTGTCGAGTTTGTAGACTCTATCCCGATGATATGGATCCTCAAATCCCTCGGGTTGACTGACATACACTGTTTCTCTGATCTCCCCATGAAGGAATGCACTCTTCATATCAAGTTGATAAACTTTGATTTTCATATAAGATGCATAGGCAAGAAAGATTCGGATGGCTTCCATCCTTGCAACTGGTGCAAATACTTCATTGTAGTCAATACCTTCAACTTGTCGAAAACCCTGAACAACAAGCCGAGCCTTGTTTCTGATGATCACCCCTTGATCATCTTTCTTGCATTTCAAGACCCATTTTGTGCCAATGACTTTAGCACCTTTAGGTCTATCGACTAATGTCCATACACCTAACTTCTTAAACTGAAGAAGTTCTTCTTGCATGGCACTAACCCAAGCATCATCATTTAGTGCTTCACTAACATACTTTGGCTCAAACCAAGACACAAAGCAGCGGTATGCACCGTCGTGAAGGTATCCTTTTTCCATCACGGAGGCATAATCAGCTGAGTATAGATGATTTCTAGTCTGAACCCCTGATCTCACATCTCCTATAATGTTATCCAATGGATGATAGACATTTAGACGTGATCCAGGAGTTGTTGGAACCACCACCTCAGAGTCAAGATGATGAGTATTTGGTTCTAGGTCGGAGGCAGTAGGAGTCTAAGGTTCTGATGATTCTGAAGTATCACTTGCTGGTGTTGGTGAACTTATGTAAGTCAGAACCTGCACATCCTGGTTGATCTACTCATTTTCTTCATTGTCTTCATCAGAGGAAGAATCACTCGCATCAACTGCTCCCCCTAAGTTGGTAGTATCATGACTTGTTGAATCTTGAGATGGTGTGTTCAATACATCGTACATCATCTTGTTTTCCAACTCGTCTTTTGAAGCGGAAACAGGTATGTGAAAGGTCTTGAAGAATCCATCATAGTTGAAGAAGTAGGCAGGCCCTTTTCCAGCAGGTGGTGTGATATATCTCTGAACATCAACATTACACCACACATCTACTTGACCTGTTGAGTTATTGTAAGCTCTCTTATTTGGTATGTTGTATCCTAGAAAGATCCTTCATCAACCTTCTCACTGAATTTTCCCTCCTAAGTCTTCTTCAGTAGGGTGCACGGAGCGCCAAACGGCTCGAGATATTCCAAGTTAGGTTTACGTCGCTGTAATAACTCGTAGCATGTTTTTCCATGGCGTTTAACTACCAGAACTCGATTAAGAGTATAACATGCATTTGCCACTGCTTCATTCCAAAATTGGATAGGCAGTTTCGAGTTTGCCAGCATTGTCCGTGCCTTCTCTATCAAGCTGCGGTTCTTTCGTTCAGCAACGCCGTTCATCTTAGGGGTATAGGCTGAGGTAAATTGATGCACAATTCCCTTTTCCTTGCAATATGCCTCCATCCTCTGATTCTTAAACTCGGTTCCATTGTCTGAGCGCACCTGTCGTACCTTCAGCTTGTATAGGGATTCCAGTGTAGTTACTAATTCCTTGAAGGATTCAAATGTTTCTGATTTGGATTTCAGAAACATTACCCAAGAGAACCTTGAGTAGTCATCTGTAACTACATAGCAATACAAGTCGCCAGCGATGCTTCTTGTATTGATTGGACCAAACAGATCCATGTGAAGAAGCTCAAGAGGAAGGTTTATAGGATGAACTTTCTTTTCCTTATGAGACTTCTTCGTCTGTTTACCCTTTTTGCATGCAACACAGAAATCCAGGAGTTAGAAGTTTTTGACATTTACTCCCCTCACAAGATCATTCTGGATCAAGTGATTCATTTTTCTCGGATTTATGTGTCCCATTCTCCTATGCCAGGAGATGGAGTCCTTCTCAGTAGCTTTGGACAAGAAACATTGGACTTCACTATCCGTTGTGGATGCCTTTGAGAGATCCAAGACATAAAAATCATTATATCTTGAAGCTGACATTAGGATCTGGTCCTCCGGGATCATGTATTCCTTCTTTAGTATGTAACACTTTTGGTTGTCAAAACTACCTTGAATCCTTTATCACAGATTTGAGAGACAAAAAGCAGGTTATTTTGTAATTGTTGGACAAAGTTTACCTTATCAAACTTAACCTTCTCATTTCCCACTTCTCCTTGGGCTGTGATATACCCACCTTTGTTTCCAGCAAATGAAACATGCCCTCTTTTAATTTGTCTGACATTTGATAAGAGAGCTCTGTTCCCTGTCATGTGCCTAGATGCTCCGCTATCAACAATCCACGTGTTAGTCTCAGAACTATAGCGAACACCCTGCACATTCAATGAAGACATTAGTTCATGTTAGGAACCCAAGCCTTAACTGGCTTAGGTTTCCCTGAGCCATCACATATCACAAACTCAACCCACTGACCCTTTAAGGTTAAGGATTGATCAGAATTCTGTGTGTTCTTATTTTCAGGCACTGAGGAGGTTTTTCTTTCCATAATCCAGATTTGTGTAAGGCCTGTTTTGATAAACAGACGACTGGCGATGGGTTGAACTTTGGGTTCACAATCCCTTTTAGGAGGCGTCACTAAGTTCCTCTTAAAAGATCTAGATGTAGATGCAGAAAGTTCAACTTTCTTCCTTGGTGTCTTGTAATAAGGACAGTGAGACGCTATGTGACCATACTCTCCACAATTGTAGCAGGATCTCCTTTCAACTTTACGGTTTATTTGTTTTGGTGGAGATATACTTATCACACAGTCAACCTTAGTGTGTTTGGACTGAGGCACTACTTTGTTAGATGTATGAGTTGGTTTTACAAAATTAATTGCTTTACCTGGTTTTACATCTTTAATCTCTTGTTTCCCTGGACTGTGACATGATGCACATGATTGAGTAGATTTTATAGTCTTTTTAGGTTCTTGTTTGACTTTGTTTGACCTTGACTTTAAACTAACCCTTTTGAATTATTTTCCAGGTTAACACAAGGCATCTTTCCTATTGCCTTTGAAGTGGCCTCCTTTTGTTTAGGGTCGGATTCACTTGATTTACTTACGGAATCCGGATCGCTAACAAGAGGAGTATACACCACGTGATCCTTGATGGGGTTATTGTTAATTGGTTTACTTTTGGTGTTCATCAAGGTCTCAGGTGGTGGTGGAACCACTTTGTATCCAGTCCCTCCCCATTATTTCTCTCTCTTACTAAGTGTTGGACAATGTGTGATGAGCTTGTCCAACTATGCAGTTTTTGTTTTAATGAATTGACTTCTACTTCTAAAACTGCTTTTTGCTTCTTAGTGTCCTCAAGAGAGTTCAGATAGTACCTATTGTCATTTGCTTGGTTAAAGGCAACTACCTTAGTTTCCCTAAGCTGTTTATTTAATAGGTCTATCTTTTCCTTGTAACTGTGCTCGTTTTGTTTCAATACTCTATTTGCTTCTGTGCACAGTTCCAGATCCTTTACTAAGCTATCATTATGATCTAATAGCCTCGCAAATTTTGAATCTATAACTTATCTAAATTTATTACATTCTAAGCAAGCATGATTATTAAACAGTTGGTTAGTAGTACTTACCTGGGATTTTGAAGAAGAATCAGCCATGAGTGCTGGCTCGGTTGTCTCTGGTTCTGGTGATTCAGATGATGATGCATATTTTTATTCTTCAGGCAGGTAGTTGACCACATTTGCAGTATCTTCAGAATTTGACATTGCGAGCTCTACTGCTATATCTCCTTCACTTGCAGAATCGTCATCAATATCCTCCACACTAGCTATATTGGATTCTCCTGGTGAGACGAACCAAAAGCTCCAGTCCTGTCCTTCATCTTCATTAGCAGTTAAGGCTTTTGGATCCTTACTTGATGAGTCAGCATTACTAGTTGTGGCCTTGTCTTGACGGTTAAATGACGAGAAGGGATTTCCATTACCTGTCTTCTTTGGTTTTATACACTCCCTCTTGAAGTGTCCCTTCTCACCGCAGTTGAAACATGTAACCTCTGACTTATCAAACCCAAAGGTTGTGTCTTTTGTTGCAACCAGGTTCTGTTCGGTCTTTTTGACAAACTTTTTAGCTCGTCGGATAGCACTTGCCAGAGCCCACATTATGTCCATACGTTCCAACTCCATTTCATCCACCTGCTCATAATCTTCATCTGCCAGGTGGCAGTTACCTATCTTTCCAGCAATTAATCCATCGTAGGATTGAACCACCGCTGCTAAAAGGTCCATATGTTCTCTGGCTACCTCCATAGTTACATTCCCGAGGTTGTCGGTTTTAAGCTTTGCTGCATTAGCTTCAGGTATCATATATTGGGTGCTAGAAGACCCTGACATTTCGGATCCTAAAGTTGAGGGTTGTGCTGGAACTCCTGTGCTTGAGATGAAGGCGGTTTGCAGTGGTGCTCCAGATGTCTTGACTGAAGGAGTAGCATTGTAGAGTGCAGGATTCTGATCGTAGTTTGCCTTTTGGGCTCGATACTTCATCCTAAGCTCCTCTTCTCTCAGTTTCAGAATGAAGTCATTTGTCTAACTTCGAGAGCATTCCATTCTATCTGAGATTTGAAACAAATGAACCCCATTTTTCTGGTAATCCATCAGCAAAGTTGGATACCTTATCTTCCATCGAAGTAACCACTCCATGAGTGTGCATCTCACTCATCAAGTGGTAGAATCTATCGATCACATCATCAAGGCCTTCTTTTCCCATTGAAGAGAAGTTGTCAAACTCCTTCTTCAAGGCTTTTGCCTTGATAGCCTTCAGAGAGGCATTTCCGTCATACCTCTTCTCCAACGCATCCCAAAGTTTCTTGGCTTGAGTATACTCCGAATACTGATGGAAAATATCATTCGGAAAAGACTGAGTAAGCAAGGCGTAGACTTTCTTCTCAGCGTTATCTTTTACCTTCTGTGCATCCGACATGCCACTTAGAGTAAGTTTTACTCCGTCAGCTCCAACTGGCATGCTATACCCTGACTCTATTGCCTCCCACAAATTTGTATCCACACCATTTAAGTAGATTTCAAAATGTTGCTTCCATTGTGGGTAGTCGTCTAACGTAATAAGTTTTGGGGGTTTATTATGACTCCCCACTTCGTTCTCCAACAGCAGTAGATTCTGAATACGTGTATCTCTACTTGCTATGTATGCTGAAAACTAAACTCCATTTCACTTAACTTTACTATTTAACAAGCTGCTGATGAATGCGAATGAAGGTATGCGATTAGGCTTATTTGGGCGATTGAACAAGTGCGGATGGTTTAATCGTGCGACTAAACAAATGCGGATGAGTCAGTCGTCCGAATAAACTAATGCAGTTGAGCAGTCCGAATGAAGATCTCAGTCGTATGAATAAGGGTACGAATGAGTTCAATAGTGCGGTTGAAGGATGCGAATGAACTCAGTCGTGCGATTGAGCCAATTGTGCGACTGAACCTGTTGAAGTTTGATAATTCGTAGGTTAAACTTGTTTTGGCCATAAAAACTCGAATTTTACAAAACCTAATAGCCGTATGCCGGAAAAACTACACTTTACGATCAGGAAACGTCCAAGACTCCGTTAGACACAAAAAGATTGCGTTTTTGATGCAAAAACACAATTTTGTATCAAAACGATTGAATCAACACGTAATCAAGGGCTAATAGCTCTGATACCACTTGTTAGGATCTGGTATTTGACCAAACACCAACTGATTAACGTGTTAAACCAAACCAAATAGTGCGGAATCCTATTTGATTGGCGATCCAATCAGTGAGAACGCATGTAGACACAATAATGTATTGAATCTAACATCAAGAATCGATTAGGAATCGATCTACAATGTTCTATGAACCTGGAGTACGAACTTAGAGACTTCTGGACGGCTAGGGTACGTCTGGAGTAGAAGTGGATTCAATGCTTATGTTTTTCCACGAATTAGGTGGTATTTATAGGTTAGGGTTGCTCATTCTGGCGACTGAACCATTAGCATGGTTCATTCGTGCGATTGAGCCATGCGGTTGATCCATTCGCATAACTGAGTGTTCAGTCGTGCGACTGAGTCAGACGCATTAAGTTGTTCAGGCGTATGAACTATTTAGGCGCATGGACACTCAGTCGCATAGCCACTCGGACGCATGACCACTGTTGGGGCGCATGGTCCAGTCGAACGCATGAGAACTTCACTTCACTAAGTTTGAGTGTATTCAATATTATAACATTGTGCATAACACTTCAAACAATCACAAACCTATATAATCAAGTCAATATGCGTTAAACAACTCACTAATGAAATATTAAACATTATAAACACAACCAAACATTTGTATTTCATTAAGTACCTGTACAATTACAGTTACATAAGTGTAAGACAATACAAAGATATTACATTAAGATCAGAAACTAGGGACATATGTATCAACAGGAGAGCTAAGAAGTTTGTCAAGAAGACCAGACATAATATGATTGCTACTAAGGACACAACTTTTGGTTTTGACAAGACCAAAGTTACCTCTTCAACTGTGGGGAAAAGGGGCACTTCAATGTGAGTGTGTAAAGCCCAAGAAGATAGGAAATGAAAATCTATTTTCATCCTTCAATCGTCAAGATAAACCCACAAGCAGTCCTACTTCATCAAGCAAGGATCCTAAGGCCTTGACTGCTCACGATGATGAAGGACAAGATTGGAGCTTTCAGTTTGTGTCTCCGGGAGAATCCAACATTGCTAGTGTTGAGGATTTAGATGATGACTCGGCAAGCGAAGGTGATATTGCAGTGGAACTCGCGATGTCAAATGTTGAAGAAACTGCAACTTTGGTTGATCACCTGCCTGAAGAAGGAACAACTTCAACAAGTCCAGAATCACCAGAACCAGCAAAGTCAGACTGGTTTGATGGTTGATTCAACCACACCTCTCAGGTAAGTTCCACTACTCAACTTTTCAATAATCATGCTTGTTCTGATTGTAATAAATTTAGGGAAATCATTGATATGAAATTTTCTAGGTTACTAGACCATAATGACAACTTAGTAAAGGACTTGCAACAATGCACAGAAGCTAATAGAGTTTTAAAACAAAATAAGCATAGTTATAAAGAAAAGATAGAACTGTTAATAAACAACTTAGGGAAACTGAAGTTGTAGCTTTTAACCAAGCTAATGACATTAAGTTCTATCTAAACTCCCTAGAAGACACTAAGAAACAAAAAGCAGTTTTGGAAGTAGAAGTAAATTCATTAAAACAAAAACTGCATAGTTGGACAAGTTCTTCTCATATTGTCCAACACTTAGTGAGAGAACGCAACAATGGGGAGGGTTTGGGATATAAAGTGGTTCCACCTGTTGCACCCTGAAAGGATCATACATGCAAATTCAATGGGTGATTTGATGATTGCTTTGCTGGAATCCCACAAGTCCAAGAAGAAATGTGGATGAAGATCCTGCTAAAAAAACCAAGTGTTGTCTTCCGCATTTGTCAATGCGGAAGACATAAAACAAATACGGACAAGTATTTGTTCTCCGCATTGACAAATGCGGAAGACCAAGTATTAATGCGGACAAACTTTGCTCATCTGTATTTGACAAATGCGGATGACTGAACAAATGCGCATAAGTATTTGTTCATCCGCATTAACTAATGCGGATGACCAACATGCTAATGCGGATGATCAAGTGAAGAAATGCTAATCAAGTTAACTCATCCGCATTTGTCAATGCGGATGAACAAGCAAAGATGCGGATCAAGACTTAGACTAGTTCTGATGTAATAGGTCAGGGGTAGTTTAGTCATTTTGTAAAAGGCATATTGTCTACCTATAAATAAAATAGATAACCTCATACATGAGGTGACGGCTGATAGACATAGAGAATTTTGTTGTCATTTATTCTCTGTAATCAATCAACTTTCAGATATATAATACAAAAGCATTTATGAGTATAATTCTTGCATTGAATGATCTTTGATTGTTTGTTTCTGCCATTCAATCATTGACTTGATTACCATATTCAATTCTCAGTAAGAATCTAAATCTTACTTACCCAGTCAATTGGTATCAGAGCTTTGGCTCTCGGTTCTCTTTCAGATCTGTGCAAGAACTGAATAGAATTCGATTGATCTAGTAATCAAGTTGCTAGTAAATAGCAGAAAATACTCCTGTCAACACATTCTCACCAAAATATTCCGAACAACAAGAAACTCACTACAATCACAAATCTGATTCTGAAATCCGTTAGAACTATTTGGACAAGTTGGACTAATCAATCTTAAAAATCACCTTAATCTATATTCATAAAATGGATTCTAACAGTTACTCAGAACTTGGTCATACACCTAAACCTCCTATGCTTAAACACAAATCTGGGTTTAAACAGTGGAAAATCAGGTTTAGGAATTACATCACAGGTGTAGATCCTGATTTCTAGATCTCAATATGCAAGGGGCCACATATCCTGTCACTCTGTTTGCAGATCAAGCTGCAATTTACAAAACTGCAAGAATACACATTGAAGATCTAACTCTTGATGATGAAGACTATAAGAAAATCAAGATTGACCTCAAAGCTTACTCCATTCTAACTCAAGCACTCAAGATGGATGTGCTGAAAAGATTAGAGAAGTATGGTACTACAAAAGCTGTGTGGATGCATTGAAAATTATGTGTGAAGGAAGCAGTGAGGTAGCAGAAATTAACAAGGATAAGCTTGTTAATCAGTATGAAACACTCCACCACACCAAGGGAGAGTCCATATCCAAACAACTGCATAGATTTGTACGGTTGGTAAATGATTTGGAAATCATGGGAGTCACTTACAAGATCAAAGAATTAAACAAGAAAATGCTTCACAGCCTCCTTGAAAACTCAAAACAGAATGTAACAATGCTAAAAAATACTCTTGATCTTGAGAATACTACTTTGGATATCATGATAGCCAAAATAAAAGCATTAGAACTTGATGAAAGAAGCAGAAATCTTGGTGGACCAAGAGTGATTGAAGCTTACAAATTTCCATCAGAATCTCATTCTGTGGAAAATTCCTTCATCACTAAGGAGGATGATTTCATCTCATCAAGAGATCAACTGAATAACACTGTGTTCATTGCAACTCCACCAATCAATCATCCGTTAACATCATCTCAAACATCTAGAGTCACTGTTGCTCCTCAAACCACTCCTGAAGACACAAGATCAGAAGAACAAAAGGAAACTTACAATGTCTTTATTGCAAGCTTTGAAGCATACTTAGGAGGAAGACTCACTTCTACTTATCTAATTCAGGAAGATCTGGAGGAAATAGATCCTGATGATGTGGAAGAAATGGATGTACAATGGAAAATGGCTATGATTGCCATGAGAGCCAAGAAATTCTTTAGAAAAGGCAGAAAGCTGAGCCTAAATGAAAATACAAAACTTGGATATGATAAATCCAAGGTGAAATGCTTTAACTGTGGCATGACTGGCCACTTCTCCAGAGAATGTAATGCCCCCAAGAGAAACAACTATCAAAAGAACTCTCAAGGCCAGTCATCCTCATAGCCTAACTCAAGCTTTCACTCCAACAACCAACAGTAGGAGTATCATCATTCTCATCAACACCAATCATATCAAAATCCACCGCAACTAACAAATCAAGCTCATGGAAGCAGTCAGTCTTCTGCCAGTGCTCTCATGATAAAGCAGTCAGTCTTCTGCCAGTGCTCTCTCTCTTATGGCTCACATCAATTATGGTCCATCTCCAATGCCTACTGAGGTAAAATCTAACCTTTGTAGTGAAAAATGTTTTAATGAATTGCAAGGTTATAGGGAGCATAACCATAAACTGGCAGATAAAATTAAGGAAGAAAAGGTAAAGTCAGAGATGATGGAGAGAGAAATAAAAGGCTTTGAAATCAAAATCAAATCCCTTATCTCTGACATAGAAAAACTGCATGGTGAAAAGTACACTCTTGCAGCTGAGAATGAGCTCCTTACTGAAAAGTTAGCTCAATCTAAGGCTGAACATTCACTGACTGAAGTGAAACTTGAAAAGTTTCAAATGTCTTTAGTCAATGTAACACCCGGATATTTCAAAGTCAAGAAAAGAATGAATAAAGTGAAGAAAAAGATGGAAAAGAGATAAAACCCAAGTCTAGGGGTAAAAAGTGTCCAAAAGGACAAAATGTTTGAAAAATGGGTGTAAAAGGTGGCATGGCCGCCCATAGGTCACATACACCACTGATTTTCGGGTTTTAAAGAGAGAGAGTAGCTGGGAGCAGCAAATTCTCGGCTTTGAAGAAGAACAAGAAGAAAGAATTCGAATTCAAGGTAAGAATTCGTGCTTTTATGGTGTTCTTGACTGGTCTTATCCTCGGGTTTATGCTTATGTGTGTTTGTATGTGTTCGGGTATGTTTTTAGTGGGTTTCTTAACGGTTGAATTCAATTTGCAAACGAGTTTGGAGGAAGCCATACTCAAGAGCTGCAAAGGTGAGTTCTAGAACCCCTCTTTTACTAATTTTTTTACTGATTTTGGGGCTGAGAATGCATGAATGTATATGTTTTGATTTAACTGGGTTTCGGACCCGTATGCTTGAATGTGTGTATGATGATGTTATGATGTGATGTGTGACTATGTTCATGCTTGATGATGTATGATTGTGTTTCTAAGGCTTAGAGGGTAAGATTTAAGCTTAGAACATGATGAATGGTGCATGAGAATTGAGTATGATGTTTTAGACCCACTTGATAAGTTTTTAAATCTGCCTAAGTGTTGAAAGTAAATACGAATGAAAAGGGTTAATGCGGATGAACATTAACCAATGGGTAAGTCAACACGGATGAAGTCAGTGCGGATGAACATTGACTAAGTGTAGGAATACGGATGAACATTGACTAAGTGCAGGAAATGTGGATGAACATTGACTAAGTGCAAGAAATGCGGATGAGCATTGACCAAGTATGGAAATGCGGATGAGCAAAGTAAGTTAATGCGAATGAGGTCAATGCAGATGAGCATTGGCAAAGTATGGATATGCGGATGAGTTAGGCAAATGAGGATGGCCAATGCGGATAGAGTAAGTTAATGAGGATGAAGGGAATCAAATGTGAATAGAGTAAGTTAATGCGGATGAAGGAAATCAAATGCGGATGAGCAGTAGTGTCAATGCGGATGAACACTTAGTAAAATCCTGACTTTTTTGGGGAAAAGAGATAATGTAGGCTTGACCTAGGAGATTCTCGGGGGTTATGTAAGTTGACTTTTGGGATCATAAATGGTATGATGGGTAGGTAATGATATGTACTTGATGCTTATGCATGATGATGATGATGATGTTGCATGGTTATGCATGATGTATGTTATATATGAATGATATGTTTATGTTCCTTATGATGATGTATGATTATCTTTCCTATGACTTTACGTGTTATGATAATGAATGAACGAAGTATTATGTAACGTAAAATGAAAGATAATGAAAGAGGAACATGATGATGAATGCATGCATTAATGAATGAATGAATGAATGTAAGAAAGGCTTGCAAGCAAATGTATGGAGGTGCACACCCTATGTAGGTGTTAGTTCAACGGTGTGCGGGTTAGCTACCCCGAAGGATGCACGTTGGGGTCCAATCTTTGTGATTGACCATATGAATGGGATCCTTGCCGCTTGCCCTAGGTACTGGAGTCAGCTTCGTGCACAATGTTCGAGGTCTATGAGAGACCTCAGGCCCAGTTACCCGCTTCGTGCACAATGTTCGGGGTATATATGGCATTGATCCGGAATGAAAAAGAAAAGATAAATGGTGAATGTGCTTACCCTAGGTACTAGAGTCAGCTTCATGCACAATGTTCGAGTTCTATGAAAGACCTCAGGCCCAGTTACCCGCTTCGTGCATAATGTTCGGGGTAATGTACATGTCACTAGAATTAATGAATGAATAAATGAAAGTATGAACGAAAGAATGACGAAGATAATAATGATATTATCTGTATGTACGTATGTGGATATGCCAACACCATAACTATCCGATATACCCATTATGTGTGACTTTCCAGACGTATTCCCAGAAGACTTATCAGGAGTGCCACCTGGCCGTGAGATCGAGTTCCAGATTGACTTGATACCGGGTGCCCAACCCGTTGCCAAGGCACCGTATCGTTTGGCTCCGACAAAGATGAAAGAGTTGATGGAGCAGTTGCAAGAGCTGCTTGATAAAGGGTTCATTAGACTGAGTATCTCTCCTTGGGGTGCTCCGGTCCTGTTTGTAAAGAAGGACGGTAGCATGAGGATGTGCATTGACTACCGTGAACTGAACAAGTTGACGGTGAAGAACCGATACCCCTTACCGAGAATAGACGATTTGTTCGATCAGCTTCAGGGTGCTAGTTGGTTTTCAAGGATAGATCTTCGATCTGGTTACCATCAGTTGAAGGTGAAGGAACAAGATGTCCCTAAAACAGCTTTTCGCACGCGCTATGGTCACTACAAGTTTCTTGTCATGTCTTTTGGTTTGACCAACGCACGGTTGCTTTTATGGATTTGATGAACCATGTGTGTCGGCCGATACTGGATAAATCAGTGATTGTGTTCATTGATGATATCCTAATTTATTCGAGAGTGAGATTGAGCATGCCGGTCACATTCGGGAGGTTCTGGAGACGCTGAGAAGGGAGAAGTTGTTTGCCAAATTCTCCAAGTGCGCATTTTGGTTGCGCGAAGTTCAGTTCTTGGGTCATGTGGTGAATCCTGACGGGATTATGGTGGATCCGGCGAAAGTGGAGGCGGTTATGCAATGGAAGTCACCAAAGACGCTATCCGAGATTCGTAGTTTCATGGGTTTGGCGGGCTACTATAGAAGATTTATCCAAGACTTCTCTAAGATTGCTTCTCCACTAACTAAGTTGACCCGAAAAGATGTGAAGTTTGTATGGGGTCAAGCTCAAGGGAAGGCATTTGAAGAATTGAAGGCGAGGTTGACTCAAGCTCCTGTTCTGTCATTACCCGATGGGAGTGAAGATCTGGTGGTTTATTCTGATGCTTCCTACTCGGGTTTGGGGTGCGTGTTAATGTAGAGAGGGAAGGTTATAGCCTATGCGTCCCGACAGGTGAAGGTTCATGAGGTTAACTACCCTACTCATGACTTGGAGCTAGCAGCCGTGGTCTTTGCACTAAAGATTTGGAGGCACTATCTTTACGGTACAAAGTGCACCATTTTCACTGACCACAAGAGCTTGAAGTACTTCTTCGAGCAAAAGGATCTGAACATGAGGTAGAGGAGGTGGTTGGAGCTTATAAAGGATTATGATTGTGAGATCCATTACCATCAGTGCAAGACCAATGTGGTGGTTGATGCCCTTAGCCGAAAAGAGATGCCCGCACCGATTCGGGTGAAAGCATACCAGCTGATCATGACCTCTAATGTGATGAAGCAAGGCAAAGTGTTTCAAGATGAGGCACTGAAAGAAGATCATCTTAACTCTAAAAAATTAGAGGTCTAGTTGGGGAATTGGGTGAGAACACACTTGTTGTTAGAACCCGATTCGGTCGTGTGTGGATTCCTCGTTTTGGGGATCTACGGGTAAAGATTATGGACGAAGCTCACAAGACCCGATACTCTATCCATCCCGGTGCCATAAAGATGTACCAAGACATGAAGAAGGATTATTCGTGGTCGGGTATGAAGCGCGATGTGGTGGAGTATGTGAGTAAGTGCCTTACTTGTTTGCAAGTGAAGGTTGAACATCAGAAGCCGTATGGGAAGATCCAACCTTTTGAGAGCACATCACCATGGATTTCATTACGAAGCTGCCACGTACTCCGAAAGGGTACATTGCCATATGGGTGATTGTGGACCGTCTGACGAAGAGTGCTCACTTCCTACTGATCCGCGAGACATATTCATCCGAGAGGTTGGCTAACCTGTTCATCAAGGAGATTGTAACTCTTCACGGTGTGCGGGTGCCCATTGTGTCTGATCGTGACACCCAGTTTACATCTAAATTCTAGAAGAAATTCCATGACGCCATGGGGACGAGGTTGCATATTAGCACGGCTTATCATCCCCAAATTGATGGTCAGTTAGAAAGGACCATTCAGACGTTAGAAGACATGCTTCGGGCGTGTGTGATTGATTTTGGTGGAAGTTGGGATGACCACCTACCGTTAGCCGAATTCTAATACAACAACAGCTATCATGCCAGCATTGGTATGCCACCATATGAGATGTTATAAGGTAGGAGATGCAGAACACCCGTTTGTTGGGGTGATATTGGTCAAAAGGAGTTAGGGAGTGTCGAGGTAATCGAGGCTACGACTAAGAAGCTTGAGAAGATCAAAGCCTTCATGAAGGCATCCAAAGATAGACAGAAGTCGTATGACGATAAACGACCCAGACCGATTGAGTTCCAGGTGGGTGACCGGGTTATGTTGAAGGTCTCACCTTGGAAGGGTATCATTCATTTCCAAAAGTGGGGCAAGTTGAGCCCAGATACATAGGCCCTTTCCGAATCATTGCTCGAATAGGAGAAGTAGCCTATAGATTAGAGTTACCCGATGAGTTAAGTGGAATTCACCCGACATTCCATGTATCACATTGGAGAAAGTGCTTAGCTGTTGAAGACATGATTGTTTCATTGGAGGATATCGAAGTAGATGGACGGCTCAATTATGTGGAGCAACCAGTGGCAATCATCGAACGGAAGGAAAAGAGGTTGAGGAATAAAGTGGTTCCTCTTGTGCGTATCCAGTGGAAGCACAGGAAGGGATCTGAGTCTACGTGGGAGACTGAAGAAAAGATGAGACAACATTACTCATAATTCTTTGAAGAATAACAGGTTTCGGGGACGAAGCCTATTTAAGGGGGGTGGACTTGTACCACCCGGATATTTTAAAGTCAAGAAAAGAATGAATAAAGTGAAGAAAAAGAAGGAAAAGAGATAAAACCCAAGTCTAGGGGTAAAAAGTGTCCAAAAGGACAAAATGTTTGAAAAATGGGTGTAAAAGGTGGTATGGCCACCCATAGGTCACATACACCACTGATTTTCGAGTTTTAAAGAGAGAGAGTAGCTGGGAGCAGCAAATTCTTGGCTTTGAAGAAGAACAAGAAGAAAGAATTCGAATTCAAGGTAAGAATTCATGCTTTTATGGTGTTCTTGACTGGTCTTATCCTCGGGTTTATGCTTATGTGTGTTTGTATGTGTTCGGGTATGTTTTTAGTGGGTTTCTTAACGGTTGAATTCAATTTGCAAACGAGTTTGGAGGAAGCCATACTCAAGAGCTGCAAAGGTGAGTTCTAGAATCCCTCTTTTACTGATTTTTTACTGATTTTGGGGCTGAGAATGCATGAATGTATATGTTTTGATTTAACTGGGTTCGGACCCGTATGCTTGAATGTGTGTATGATGATGTTATGATGTGATGTGTGACTATTTTCATGCTTGATGATGTATAATTGTGTTTCTAAGGCTTAGAGGGTAAGATTTAAGCTTAGAACATGATGAATGGTGCATGGGAATTGAGTATGATGTTTTAGACCCACTTGATAAGTTTTTAAATCTGCCTAAGTGTTGAAAGTAAATACGAATGAAAAGGATTAATGCGGATGAACATTAACCAAAGGGTAAGTCAATACGGATGAAGTCAGTGCGGATGAACATTGACTAAGTGCAGGAAATACGGATGAACATTGACTAAGTGCAAGAAATGCGGATGAACATTGACTAAGTGCAGGAAATGCGGATGAGCATTGACCAAGTATGGAAATGCGGATGTGCAAAGTAAGTTAATGCGAATGAGGTCAATGCGGATGAGGATTGGCTAAGTATGGATATGCGGATGAGTTAGGCAAATACGGATGGCAAATGCGGAAAGAGTAAGTTAATGAGGATGAAGGGAATCAAATGCGGATAGAGTAAGTTAATGCGGATGAAGGAAATCAAATGCGGATGAGCAGTAGTGTCAATGCGGATGAACACTTAGTAAAATCCTGACTTTTTTGGGGAAAAGAGGTAATGTAGGCTTGACCTAGGAGATTCCCGGGGGTTATGTAAGTTGACTTTTGGGATCATAAATGGTATGATGGGCAGGTAATGATATGTACTTGATGCTTATGCATGATGATGATGATGATGTTGCATGGTTATGCATGATGTATGTTATATATGAATGATATGTTTATGTTCCTTATGATGATGTATGATTATCTTTCCTATGACTTTACGTGTTATGATAATGAATGAACGAAGTATTATGTAACGTAAAGTGAAAGATAATGAAAGAGGAACATGATGATGAATGTATGCATTAGTGAATGAATGAATGAATGTAAGAAAGGCTTGCAAGCAAATGTATGGAGGTGCACACCCTATGTAGGTGTTAGTTCAACGGTGTGCGGGTTAGCTACCCCGAAGGATGCACATTGGGGTCTAATCTTTGTGATTGACCATATGAATGGGATCCTTGCCACTTGCCCTAGGTACTGGAGTCAGCTTCGTGCACAATGTTCGAGGTCTTAGAGACCTCAGGCCCAGTTACCCGCTTCGTGCACAATGTTCGGGATATAACATATGGCATTGATCTGGAATGAAAAAGAAAAGATAAATAGTGAATGTGCTTACCCTAGGTACTGGAGTCAGCTTCGTGCACAATGTTCGAGGTCTATGAAAGACCTCAGGCCCAGTTACCGCTTCGTGCACAATGTTCGGGGTAATGTACATGTGACTAGAATTAATGAATGAATGAATGAAAGTATGAACGAAAGAATGACGAAGATAATAATTATATTATCTGTATGTACGTACGATGTATGATTACGAATGAATGTAAAGTATAATATGATTTTAAAAGAAAGGATGGTTTTATGAAAGAAAAGTATGTTTTGCTATAAAACTAGAACTCACTCAGCAACGCTGACCTTTATGTGTTTCCAGTTGGTAGGTAATGTTGCTGAGGATGGCACGAGGCAGCTGCTCAGCTCTTTTGGATGACATCCATTTATATAAAGCTTTTGTGATGTAATACAACAATGAAATTTTGTAACTAACAAACGATGTATTATTTTACAAAAGTTTTTATGATGAAATGAAATGTCATTTTTGAATGTTTTCATTGCGAATTTTATTTAATACTGTAAATGTATGTTTTATGTGCAATGGTTGACTAGCTGTAAGCGTCTCGGGAACGGGGCCTTACAGTCAAGCTGCAAGAGATGCTTGATTCTCAAAAGGATCCAAAGGGCATGTCGGAGATTGGGTATAATTCATGTCCTTCACCATACAATGACAACTACACTGTCATGCCTGAATTTGTCTCACTCACTGAAGAAATTGAAACTAAAACTATGGAACCTAAATCTATAGTAAAACAAGTGACCAATCTTCAAAACAAACCTGATGTTTATATTGAAACCAATGAGGATAAAATCAAGTTAGGTCACCCAATCAAAATCAAAGAATTTTCAGACAAGACAGTGAGTGTCATGAAACCCTCAAGCCCTGTAAAAGCACACTACTACAAAACAGAGTTTTTGCCACCCCATATTTGGTCGCAAAATGGTAGCAATTGCTCTATTGCGACCATTTTGCCATTAAAATTGCGGTGGGAAAAACCATGGTGGCAGTTGCCCTGTTGCCACCAATTTGCGACCACTAACATAGTTTGCGACCTAGTTGTAGCGACCACAAAAACATGTTTAAAATATTGCGACTGTCTCTATTTGTAGGTTTTTTGCTACAATTTTGCGACCAACATTTTACCACCATTTGCGACCACTAGACACCAATTATAGCCACCATTTTGCTACTTGGGTACTAATAATTGCTACCATTTTATGATTGGGATTTTACCACCAATTTGAGACCACGTGACTAGTTATCAAAATAACTAAGAATGTCATTTTTGGTATTGGTTTTGTCTTGTAATTTTATATTAAAAACTTAACTATAAAATTCACCCAATCATAAAAATTTCCAAACTATAAAAATCATTCCCAAAACATTACAAGTTAAAACCATCAAACAACCCAAATTATCATAACATAATAAAAATTCATAAAGTCAAAATAAATGTTAATAGCCTATCTTCGAACAAGATTTTTTAACATATCTTCAATGTTTGTCATCTTTTTGAGCATATTCTTTTTCTCTACCTTGTGTTTTTCATTATCAGTCACCAACTCTGCAATAATCCCCTTTAACCTTTCTTTCTCTTCTTCTTTTTCCTTGACAAGCTCCTTGATAACCTCATAACACTTTTTAATCTATAAAACAACCAATGCATAAATACAAAAATTTAGAATTATAAAAATGATAACGGGTCAAGTCGGGTTGTTGAGTTAATATAATATATAAATGCTAAATTCAAACTTTATCACTAGCTAATTCAATTACTTAAAACTATATGTTTTTCAAAATCATATCCAAACACTAAATTACTCCAAACTATTAGAATAAACATACATCGGGATCTTGTTTACTATGTACATGTGGGTCACTAGCATTGTTTAACCCGTACACTTTTCCTATATTCTTCCCCCCAGCAGCTCGTGACCATAAATCGTTGTCAATTCGGCATGTTCACTACCTTCTTTTCCGTACTTCTCCACAAGATATCCTTCATATTTACCTATCGGCATAAACATGTAATTATATTATTTAAATTTCATTGTTTAAAAGTTCTTTTTTTCCTTTCGAAATATATTATTTGAAGTCAATAAGTACACTTACCCAAGTCTCCTTTGCCCTTTCGTCAACCCAGTCCAGATTTTCTTCTTCCAAGTTTCCTTCCAAATCAAAGTTCGAATCCAACGAACGACTATGACTTAGATACTTATCCAACGGCCTACTTCCTTTCCTGCAATGTGATTGCTTCCACATCTCATGAGGTGTTAGTTCACGCCCAAGCATCTTAGCCTATGAGGGTAGAATCTAGTAGTTAATAAAATTATCATATTGCCCATGTATATATACTAAAAAGGTTAATTGACATTTTTACTGCTTTTCTTTTTGCAGTCACATAGGTTTGAGATCCAAGTGTATGTTTTCCTCCGATTGATTTACTTCTAATATCACTATTCCTTTAAGATTTTGCTTTCCTTTTAGGTGTGTTCCAAATATCAATCATTTGTTTCCATGTCTCACTTCTTATCCATGGTGGTTTAAAGTCAGTAAGAACAGACATATCATCCCCAACTTCTAAATCATTTTCTCTTGCTCTTGCTTTGGCCTCATCTTGTACCCTACGCAACAAATCGGGAAATTTACTAGCAATGCATTTCTCCCGGCACTTGTAAATTTGTGTACTCCATTTCTCCTCCCACTGAAAATAACACTGCAAAAAAAAGCTTTTAATAAATGCACAACATGGTCTAATAAGTTTTATAAAATTTGTCTAAGTACACAAACATAAACACAAACACATATACACATACATTGAAACGCTCAAACAACAATTAAACTCTCTGGTGCTTAGCAGACATATAATTTAGTCATCTTTGTCTAAACTGACCCACCAACATCTACATTGCTAAGGAACTTTAACAAATACCAACTACTAGATATGATCCTTCTAAATGGAATTTTATGCTCCCTAACAGCAGATAACACTTTAAATGATGAAACCTGAATATTTTATTACCTTAATAGACAGTGAGAATTTTGCCTTGCGGTCAACGAACAGAACTGAAGCACCAAAACGCAGCTGTAGTTGTACACAGTTGCGTGTCGGGGCTGCGAACGTTACCCAAACGGGTTAACACACACTCAAATAAAAATTCTAACAAAAAGGATTGAATGGAAGATAAAAAGCTAACCATACGTTGTCTATTCGCTTGAACTGAAGCAGAGATGATGAAGGTTTTTTGTGAGGGTAACCGATGGGTTTGAGTAGGCATAAACCACCGATCCAAACGTGGGTTAACATCCCGATCTGTTGGCACAATTTGTTTCAAGTAAATTCAAGATCTAGATACAGATTTGAAAGCAATTGAGTTGGCTTTGAACCGTTTCTAAATGAACCGACCAGTTCTTGTGGTTTGCAGGTTGGACCGGTTGGCCGGTGACGGGGTCAGACCGGATCTCTATAGATATGAAGAAGAAAACCAACGGTGTTGCCGAGTTCTCGTTGGAGATGTAGCCGCTTGAATGAAGAATCCTTTTTTAAATCGGGAATTCAAGTTTTAATTTTTTGTGTGAATTAAAGCAATATGGTAATAATTTACATTTTCAATGGTAATATTTACATTTTTAATAAAGCAATATGGTTTACAACTGTGTTTAATTTAAGTAACTTTATACTTGTTGTTATATATTTATTAAATATAAATCTAATTTGGTTTGAATTATTATATTTTTTTATTTTTAGTTTTTAAATTATAAAATCATATATGAGCTCGAGCATAAGGTTCACATATCGAGCTTATAGCGAGCCAGTTTTAAGTAGTCCATCACCACATGGTTCGTAAAATATGGTTGAAGGAATTGGAATGGGAACATGTCAAATGAACTGAAAACTACCTTATAATTAGGGGTGTTATTCGGGTTTCAGGTTTCTCGGGTCGGGTTTCTCGGGTGTTTAGATGTAGAAAATCAATCCGAAGACCAAACCAAATAAACTATATTTAATCGGTATTCGGTTTTTGGTTTTCGGGTTTATTCTGGTCGGGTTAATCGGTAATCGGGTTGGTCCACTTGTAAATTTTAAATCAAAGACAACATACTTTAAAGTGTTTTTGTTTGATAACTGAATTTGACATCTCTTCACAAACAAGTTTGGTATTCATAGTTAAAAAAACAAAATCAACCTCTAAATCCACATATTGCTCGAACATACGCTTAACACAACCAATCGTCTTAACTATTATTGCTCGAACAAAGGTAAAACAATAACACGTTACTAGGCCTATACAACGTGTTTCCTTTATATTATTAAGCTCGGACGTACAAGGAGTAACAAACATATATTTAAAAACATATATATGATAATACTCGAATATGGAATCACTATACCTTGTTTGTAATCGGTGTAAATGGTTTAGCATGAAAGATAGACTGATGGAATGATCGAATTTAAAATTTGTGTCGTCGATTGAAAATAGAGTGATGGAAGGATTGATCGAGTTCATAAAAAGTTAAAAAACATATGACGTAGACTGAAATCCTAAAAATATGGATTGTCATTATGACGATATGGTATTCGGGTCAACTCGAATTGCCAAAACACAACCCAAAAACCGAATTAAATAAGAATTTCATATTCGGGTTTGATTGTAATCGGGTTCGGTTTTTTCGGGTTATGTCTTAATCGGGTTCGGGTAGAGTATAATCGGGTTAGGTATTCGGGTTCGGGTAAAAATGACACCCCTACTTATAATTGGTTTGTAAAATATAATCAAAACTAAATAATAATACATTGTACAATTGCTTATTTAATAAAGAAGAATAAGATGATTAAGTTCTATAATTCATTTAAATTTCAAACTTTACATCTAAGATAATTGAATGGAATGAAATTCAGATTGAATTTCGTTCCTTTACAACAAACAGATAAGATGAGCCTCATGTAGTTACATAAATAATATAAAAGTCTAATATAAACTAAGTAAACTATTTGATTCAATTGTACTTTAACTCCCCTGGTAATGTTGGTTTTCACTTCGCTCTAAATTTTTTTACTATTATTTTTTAGTTCAACACTTTGATCTTTTTATTTTAATGTTTATTTTGTTAAAATTCCATTAATTTTTGAGTTTTATTTTTATAATTTTCTATTGTTTCAATATTTAGGATCACTATGCGATCAATATATAACTATATTTTAAATTTATTCTTATTGTCATTTTTTTCTTATTTTTATTTTTGCGATCATTTTGCTAGAAATAACTTAATCTTGTTGATCGCTAATTTTGTAATCGTTTTGATTTTAATCACAAAACAAATTTTGCTACCATTTTGCGATTATAGTTAGGAGGTCTTACATTATCAACCGCTTTGCCATCGTATTAATTTTTTGATTTATCTTTGTAATAATTTTTTTATCTGTGATCATTTTGCGATACCACTTTAACGGTTTGCTATCAAATCTTGTTTGGGTCGCTTATTTTGATACCATTTTGCCACCAAATCTTGTTTGGTCGCTAATGTTGTGACTGTTTTAATTTTGGCGGCAAAACGGTTGCAAATTTTGCTACCATTTTACAATCTTAGTTAGGCGGTCTTAGAATTATTGACTGCTTTGCCACCGTATTAAAAACTTTTCTTTTATTTTTGTAATAAATTTTTTTTCTGCAACCATTTTTTGATACCACTTTAACAGTGGCAAATGTTACGACTATTTTGCTACCAAATCTTCTTTGGTTGCTTTTTTGAGACCATTTTGCCACCAACTCTTGTTTGGACTTTAAATTTGTGATCGTATTAATTTTGGTGGCAAAACAGTTGCAAATTTTGCTACTGTTTTTGTTGGTCATAAATTTTGATGGCAATTGCTCTGTTTTGTAGTAGTGGCAATTGTCCATTTTATAAAATTCATACCCTCTGTTTTACAAGGTAAAAAGAAATATGTGAAGTTAGTGAAACCCACTGCTGAGAGCATTTCTGATAATAAGATCATATCTCCAAAATTTCAAGCAAATCAGCAAAGGTTTCACTACAAAAGAAACAAACAGGATCGCTGAGTTCAACACATAAAACATTATCAGACCCTTAGTCTTCAAGATTAAGGCAGGGAGTTGGGTTTGATATCTGCAACAAGGAACATGTTGACCAGTTTGAGAAAGAGGTGAGAAATGGGTTGAAGAAACAGAAGCAGCCTAGAAAATTAAACAAAGGTAGTGTTGTGAAGCAAACTACAAAAATGGCTGATTCTGATTTATCCCCTAAAGAAAAGAAAGTGATTCAGCAAAAGAAAATATCAGTTGAGTCACACAAGGCAAAATCTGATTCAAGAAACAAACAAATGTATTGTGACATTATGAAATGTTCAATCACAAAATAAATGAATGTTTTTTAATCAATATTGCTCTATCTATGATATGAACAACCACTCCACCAAAAACTGCTATTTCAACAAGTATTGTTCAATCTGTGACATGAACAATCACAATACATCTGATTGTTACTTCAATTAGAAGGGTTTGAGAATTCCCCAACACAAGCCCATCTCAAAAACATCCACTGTGACATATTCTGTCAAACCTCATTTACACAATACTCAATGTAGGACATCTAGATCAACAAATGACAGGGATAATTTGAAGGAATTGTGGAAGGGTCAAAGAAAACATCTCACAATGAACCATAAAGTTGACCTTCCAAAACAAAAACCTACTTTTGATAATGAAAAACGAGCTAAATTTCTACAAAGAAACAGAGACCAACGATTTCATTACTCATCTGAATCTTCAGTAGATGTTGATGAGATAACTCAACCCAGTCATTACCAAAAATCTCCCAGGACACCTCCATCTAAACCATAATTTAGAGGGAAATACCAAGAAGTCACCATCATGAATAGGAACGGGAACCCAAGACCATTATGGCTTGGGTTCTTTATTCTAATTAGCTCTTTTGGCTTGCAGGTTCATCCTCGCAGGTCCAATAGCTTATGGTACGTGGACAGTGGATGCTCCCGACACATGACTGGAGATCGTTCCCTCCTTCATGACTTCAAGCATGTACAAGGAACTACTGTGCCATTTGGTGGAGATTCACAGGGTGGTAGAACTACAGGTGAAGGATCTGTGACAAAGGGGATGCTGAGCTTTGATAGAGTGAACTACTGTGAACACTGAATTTCAATCTGCTAAGCGTGTCTTAGATCTGCGACAAGAAATATTACATTCACTTTACAGACACTCATTGCTACAATCTGAAACCTGGATTTCAGATCCCTGAGGAATGGGTTGTCTTAAAGACCCCAAGGAAGAACAATACATATGTCTTAAACCTGTGTTCTGTATCACCTAAAGAAGAAAACATGTCTTTTGTCAAAAGCATCATTTGATGATGAAGATCATGTATAGGTTGAACTCACCTTAGTTTAGATTGTTTACTTTACTTGTAATATGTCTCTTGTTAGTTTCTTTTTGTATGTACTTAGATTTTTGTATGTTAGCTGTCTAGCGAAACTGTGAGTGAAACTGTAAGTTCGCTCACAATTTGTTGTTTTGTTTACCTGGCGAATTTAATGTACTTAGATATCAGCGAAACTGTCTGCAAAACTAAGACTGCTATATATACTCATGTTAATTTTCATTGTAAGGAAAGCTTGCAAAACCCTAATCGTGAATCATTGTTACAAGCTACCTTTTCAAAGCAGTTATTATACAGAAATATCATTGTGCTTTTTTGTTATTGATTGTTATTGATCATTGTCTTATCATGAATGAATTATTATTGTGTTCAATCCTCTCTATTATGGTTGTTTAGCATGAATTATTATTAAACAGAACGAGAATGTCTTTATCGCAGATTTGAGAAACAATCAGAAGATTGAATGCCAGCTCAGGAACATAGTTGACTTTTTCCAAAGTTAGAGAACCATTGGTAACTTCTCCTTGTCCAATCATCTTTCCACCTTTTTTGTCACGAGAAAAAGCAACATATCCTCCATTAATAATCGATAATTTGTCAGCAAATCTTTCAGTCCATTCATATGTTTGGAACACCCACTATCTACATGCCACATGCTGTTTACAATCTTAGTGGATGACTCCTGAAATGAATGAATAAATCAGTTAACCAGGTGTAATAGGAACCCAAGATTGAACAAATTTATCTTTTGATGAAACAATTTTTTTGTAGAAGAAATATTAATCAGTTTTGTTAATGTATTTCCAAAGCAGTTCCTATTAGAAGGACCATGAATCAAAGTAGGACACTTTTTGACAAGATGGTCCTCTTGACCACACCTGAAACAATGAGGTTTGAGTCTAGGTTTGTGATGTGATGGGTTAAAAATAGGATCAATGATAATTTCCTCATCATATTCAGATAAATAGAATCAATGTCACTAAATGATAAAAGCCATGAGTTTGATGTTTATTTGAACAAGAATTATTTACAAAAATAGTTGAAGATTTGTCCAATGTGCCAGTAGAAATAGTTCCACTGGTACTGGTGTCAGATGAAGAAGTAATCGTTCATCAGATAAGTCATATTTAATGGAGTGAAAGATGGAATAGGGTGAGAAAGAACTTTTCAAAACAATTAGTTTTAATTTGCTCAGTTTGTTTTGAAGAAAGATCAGTTGCATCATAATCATTACCAGAACAAAGGATATCACCACCATGAATAGAATTACAAGATGAAATAGAACTATCATGAGAACATAAGACAACAGACTCTGTTACAGGCGAACTAGAAACAAAAACAGAATTTAAACTACACTTGTGATCTAAAACAGACTGCTGACAATCAGGTGTACTAATACTGGTGCATCCAAGCCCACTAGTTGGTCCATAGTCGTAGTCTTCACGAACGTGCTTAGAGTTAATCCCCTCAAAACCTGTAGACATATTGTCAGTATCTGTTTTGATTAAATCATTAGAAGGATAAGGAGCAGGCATAGGAGAATAACAGTATGTACTAGGTGGAGGATAAACCTTAACATTTTCATAACCCAATCCCGTTTTAATCCTAGCTCCCCGTGAGATTTACATAGATCATCATGTTTCATCCCTGATATAGTCCATTTGTCTAACTTTGACTGAAGTTTGCTTGCTTCAAATTCAGCAAGGGCAACCCTTTCAGTCAAAGTGTTAATCTCGATGTTTCTTCCAAGACGATTCGTTTAAGTGATCATTTTCTTTTAAAGCCTCATTTAATTTAACAAAATATTTGATTCATTGATTTTAAGGTCATCATTAATACACTTTAAATCCTTTTCATTATCAATTAAAAGACGATTAGCTTTATAAACCCAAATAATCTAATTTTGCAAGCAGATGAGCACATATCCTGTATTACCTCATATGGAAGTCCCATACCATCCTCTCAACAGCTAAGGCTTTGTCACATTGGCATACTAGAGTACTCGACTTCTTTCCTCAACAGTAGCAGTAGCATCATCATTCTCCTTTCTTTGCCCAGTGCATGAACTTCCTTTCTCACTTGAACTTGCAGTTTTATCTTCCCCAATTCCAGCATTTTTTTCTTCTCTTTGAATTCTTTGAAAAGATCAAATCCATATTTACAACCTTTCTTCTCACTCTTTCAACAAACTCAGCAACTAAAGCATGATTTATCTCAATTATTGTTTCCTCAACCTCAGCACTCCAATCAAAGTTAGAAATCAAAGCAGTCTCCTTTTTGTGATTCACATCTTCCTTCTCTTTCTCAGTTGTTAGTCTTGGGACTCCAGAATTACTAGGATCGGTGACAATTGGTAATGGACATTCACGTTTGAAGTGTCCCAACTGTTTACAGTTAAAGCATCTCAATTTGGACTTATCAAATCCCAGTTTTGAATTAGATGTTTGACCACCAAAGTTCTTTCGTCCAGTTCTTTCCATAAATCTTCGAGCTCTAAGGGTCAACATAGCCATCTGCCATTGGATATCAGTTTCTTCAAGATCATCAGGATCCACCTGATACATGTCTTCCATAGTCATTCCCTTCCCTTTCAATACTCTAGCTACAAGTGCTTCATAGCTTTGAACGAACATTCCAAAAAGAGCCATTGTTTCTGATGGAATTGAAGTTTCAACATTGGCCTTAGAATTACCCAGATCTCTTCCAACATTACTGTTTCCACCGAGAAAGTACTTGTATTAATCCCTCCCTGAATTGAATTCTGTATTTGAGAGTTTGCAGCGGATGACAATATAGCACATTTTGAGAAAATCTAGATGTGGGCATCATAGTGGTTAAATCCCGTATCTTCATATCCAACTCAAAAGATTTCAACTTATTGATAATATCCATCAGCTTGTAGTCTGTGAACCCCTTTCTTGTGTAAGCATCCTCACCTGAAGACTCCACTGAGGTGGAAGAGAATCAAGAAGCCTGTTAACTTGTTTCACTGTTGGAAAGCCTTTCATCATATTTCTTTAAGGTTCTTGAAACGGTTAAGAAACGATTGTGAGATCTGTCAGACTCTCGTTCTTGTATCCAACAAAGGAATTGAATTCCTTCTCAGCCTGAATGCTCTTATCCTTACCAAATCTGCATTACCATCATAAAATTCACATAGGGCATCGTAAAGAGATTTAGCATTTTTATGCTCTGCAAAACGGTTGTAAATGTCTGGTGCCAGACAGAGAGTTAGAGCACCAAAAGCCTTTGGTCACGATCGATCGATTTCAGATCCTTTTCAGTATAGGAAGATGGGTCCTTGTTTGAGAGAGACAACATCACCAACAGTAACCGTTGGTATGTGAGGACCAGAAGTAATCGATTCCCATGGTTATGATCAGTGTAGAAGAAAAGGCTTTGAGACATCTCTTCCAATCTTCAAAATTGTCCCATTAATGAGTCTTGGAGGCCTATTGAGTGCAACACTTTCAAGATCAGCAAGTGTGAGTGTGGTTAACTCGACATTCTAGTTCGGCAGAAAAGAAAATAATTTCGCTGACACTTTCACAGAAAGGATAACTTCGCAGACAATTTCGTAGAAAACTACTTTTGCTGATACTTTTTGCTGATACTTTCGCTGATACTTTCATTGTGGAAGCTAGTTTCACTAACAAATTCGGCAGCACTTTCGCTAACCCAAAGTCACAACAGGCTTAGTTTCGCTGGTAAATTCCCACGAAACAAGCTTGAACTTCATTCAAAAACTATTTCAGCAGCAATTTCGCTTGTTAACCGTTCACAGTCACTAATGAACTTTTGTTCAAAAGAGTAGTTTCGCAGAACCACTAGAAAATAATTTCAATAGCAATATAACCATAGTTTCGCTGGAAGAAGGTTGACAGATTCGCTGTAAGAAATCCATTTTCGCTGTAAGAAATCCATTTTCGCTGATCGATCCCAAAACCCTTTTTCAACCCAAAATCAATCTGAAATCATTCAATGCTCAATGAATTTGAGATCTGATGATTATAAGATCTTCCTCAATCAAAAACTAGCAGAATTTAATCAATTTCCATATCGAAAACACCTCATAATCCAATGAAAATTGATTGAAACTAAATATTGAACTAAAACCTCCAAAAACTCAACAAAGCAAGAGCACTATGGCTCTGATACCATATTGTTGGTCCATGAGATCGAGTTGCAGTGCAAATGATATGAAGAATCGTTCAATATCCAACAAACATGCTAAACAACCATATTAGAGAGGATTGAACACAATAATAATTCATTCATGATAAGACAATGATCAATAACAATCAATAACAAAAAAGCACAATGATATTTTTGTATAATAACTGCTTTGAAAATAAATTAACAAAATTGGTTAATAATTTCTTCTGCAAAAATATGTTTCATCAAAAGATAAATTTGTTCAATCTTGGGTTCCTATTACACTGGTTAACTGATTTATTCATTCATTTCAGGAGTCATCCACTAAGATTGTAAACAGCATGTGGCATGTAGATAGTGGGTGTTCCAAACATATGACTGGGCTGAAAGATTTGCTGACAAATTATCAGATTATTAATGGAGGATATGTTGCTTTTGCTGGTGACAAAAAAGGTGGAAAGATGATTGGACAAGGAGAAGTTACCAATGGTTCTCTAACTTGGAAAAAGTCAACTATGTTCCTGAGCTGGCATTCAATCTTCTGAGTGTTTTCAAAATCTGCGATAAAGACATTCCCATTAGTTTAATCTGATGAATGTCTATTTTTAAAATCACAGTGATATTCTAGATGATTTGATTCTTATGCGTGCTCCAAGAAAACATGATACATATCTTCTTGATATGAACTCAAGCGAGTCAAAGGCTATTGCAACTTGTCTTCTTTCTAAAGCTTCAACTTTTGAGTCTCTCTTATGGCATCGTCGATTAGGCCATGTTAATTTTAAAATAATTAACAAATTAGTAAAGAACAATCTCGTTAGAGGACTCCCTTCAAAAGATTTTTTCTGTTAACGAAAAATGTATGGCTTGTGCCAAGGGAAAACAACACAAGAAACCTCATAAGCCCAAACTTCTAAATAGCATATCCTGTCCACTCGAGCTGTTACATACCAATTTGTTTGGGCCAATTAGCGTTAAATCTATTGCTAAAAAATCATTTTGTCTTGTTGTTACAGATGATTTCTCCAGATATTCATGGGTGAGGTTTCTTGCTCACAAAGGTGAAGTTTCTGAGGAATTGTAGAAATTAATTCTTTCTATCGGATCCATCAGCAAGAGAAAGGTTATGGGTCTAAGAAGTGATAACGGCATTGAATTCAAAAATCAGATTCTTGATTCATTTTGTGCTCAAAGGGGGATTGTGAGACAATTTAGTGGTGCAAGAATTCCTCAACAAATGGTATTGCAGAACGAAAGAATCGCACTCTCATTGAAGCTGCTCGTACAATGATGATAGAATCTTCATTACCTATACTTTTTGGCTGAAGCTGTAAACTGTGCCTCATAAGAGAAACCTCTAATCGATTTCTTTTGGCCATTTGGTTGCTCTTGCACTCTTCTGAATACTCAATCTCAAAAGACTAAGTTTGGTGCCGTATCTGATGAATGTTAATTTGTTGGTTACTCTTCTTCTCAAAAGGCATATCAGGTTTATAACAAAAGAACAGGTATTCTTCAAGAGTCGTTCTATGTTGATTGACAGGAATCTAACTCTTTTGAAGTTCAATCTGAACCTGCATGGTTCTTTGACTCCGATACTGTGTTTAACTCGTTCAATCTTTCAGTTTTCGATGATGATGCGTCCACTCCAAATGCTCAAACCAATATTATTATTTCCTCCTCTCCAAATGCTGGGTAAGTAAATGAAGCTATTTCAGCTGATGTTAGTTTATTTTCTCCAGTGCTTGATCCAGCATCAACATCTGATTCTTCATCACCTACATCTTCTCCATTACGTGATCTAGCATAACCTGATTCTCCCTCATCTAATCTTTCACCATCTATGAGTGAAATTTCTACAAGCATCTTTCCCTTGGACTACAAGACTTTGAAAGATCATCCTCTTGATAATGTTATTGGATCTATCACTGATGGTGTTCGGACGCGGAGTCAATCTGGTTTGATTAATTTGCCTCTTCTCGTGCTTCATTTCTCAAACTGTCCCGAAAAATGTACATGCTGCCCTACTGGATCCATGTTGGGTGGAGGCAATGCAATTGGAGCTTCAACAATTCAGAAAACTTAAAGTTTGGACCGTGATTGACTTGCCCCCTAACAAATGCCCAATCGTACAAAATGGGTGTTTAAGAACAAACGGATGATCGTGGTGTAGTGGTGCATAACAAGTCTAGACTCGTTGTGCAAGGTTTGCTCAAGAAGAAGGGATTGACTATACTGAAGTATTTGCTCCAGTCGCTCGTCTTGAAGCAATCAGAATTTTTCTCACTCATCCTGCGCATAAACAGTTCAAGGTCTATCAGATGGATGTGAAGTGTGCTTTTCTCTACGGAGACATTGATGTGGAGATATATGTGTGTCAACCACCAGGTTTTGAGGATCCTGACTTTCCCGATAAAGTCTTTAAGCTTGACAAATCTCTGTATGGTCTTCATCAATCACCTAGGATCTGGTATGAGACCCTCACACAGTATCTTCTAAGCAATGGTTTCTCTCGTGGTACCATCGATAGACTCTCTTCAAAAAGGAAGTGAATGGTGAAATTCTTTTTGTCCAAGTTTACGTTGATGATATTATTTTTGGATCTACCAATTCTCTTTATGTAGAGAGTTCGAAGAGGTGATGCGCCAAAGGTTTGAAATGAGTATGATGGGAGAAATGTGTTTCTTTCTGGGACTACAAGTTGAAACACACAAGAAGGAATTCTTATTCATCAGGAGAAGTATATTAAAGATATCTTGAAGAAATTCAAGATGGATGATGCCTCTCCAGAGATGACTCCATTTACTGCTAAACTTGTCTCACTCCTGACGAGAACGGGAAACCAGTTGATCTGATCTTTATAGATCCATGATCGGTTCCCTCATGTATCTTACAGCAAGTCGTCTTGATATACTTTTGCTGTTGGATACTGTGCTCGATATCAGTCGGCCCCAAAAGAATCTCATGAGAAAGTTGTCAAGAGAATATTTCGTTATCTCAAAGGATCATCCCGTGTAGGTTTATGGTATCCATATGGAGGGAATTTTGATTTACATGCTTATTCTGATAGTGATTCCAATGGTTGCAGGCTAAATAGAAAATCGGTGTCCGGAGGGTGTCAATATTTGGGAAATTGTTTGGTGTCCTGGCAGAGCAAGAAACAGACTACTGTCTCTCTTCTACAGGAGAAGCAAAATACATTGCTGCCTCTAGCTGCTGTTCTCAAGTTCTTTGGATACAACATCAAATGATTGACTACGGAATTAATTTTCTCCACATGCCATTATTTGTGACAACGAAGAAGCACCATTGGATTGCAAAAAATCCTATTCATCATTCCCGAACCAAGCATATCGAGACACGAATTCATGCAATTCGTGATGCTCAAGAAAAGGGTTTCATTGATATTATACCCATTGATACAAAACACAAAAAGCTGATCTTTTCACGAAAACCTTTGATAAACCTGTTTTTTGAATTGATCTCCATGCTAGGGTTAATATCCTTTTAAACCTTCTTTACATTCATTAATATACATAAAATAATAATAAAATAATAATAAAAAAAAATAATAATGATTTTAATAACTGAAATAAATTTTAAATCCTTTGAAAATAAATTTTGGGAATAACTTCATAACCTGAGGTCGGAATTTGACATGACGAGAGAAATGATTTTATATCTTCAAGATAAGTTCCTTTTTGCATGACTGGTGCTAAAATGAGAAATGATAGTAACTGATGTTGGTCTCTGTTTCACATCTTATTTTTTTAGGCCAAGACCATCGAACATATTCTTTAACGATATGCTTGATAGACTCGGCCTGAAGAATAAAGTAGACAGCAGCAATATGATTTAAATTAAAACATCATGCTTAAAGACGTCTGGATTTACGCAATCATTTTGGCCTGCACAAAAACTGAGTCCCGACAAAAATTGGATTGAGAATTGATCTTTCACCTACCATGATACATATCATATAAGCCATATCTTTGAGTCATGTTTGGTGTATTTATGTGTCTTGTGCTTGTGCTAATCTCCTCTACTGTACGGTAGTACTGACCTGGAGTGATGATCTCCTCTGCTGTATGGTAGTACTGACCTGGAGCTCTCATCGGCACATGATAAATGGTCATCTCCTTTGTTATACGTGAGTATAGACCTGAAGCTCTCACCATTTTGGTCTAAGTTGTGTCAAATCATCTAACGATGAATTCATCACAGAATGCAATTTTATGTTGATAATCATTACTTGCACACTAATGCACAAGCCTTGCTCTATAAAGATCATTACAAAATTCAAGAAATCCTGAGGTTGGGTGAGGGTTTTTGCCAAATGATTGTGGGGGTCCTACTTTCTAAAGCATCTAATCGAACCTTAACAAATAATTAGTTTGTTGATAAAGATAAGCATGGGTTTAAGTGGACAACTATATCAGCAATCGTTATGATTTGTTCAAGAATTTCAATAGTTCCTTTGCAAATTGTGATAAGATCTAGTATTTAGTATGATCTCATTGCCGGTCAATGATTTACGATCATCTTCATGTTCATGAATATCTAGAGGATGTAATCTCCGTTGATTTAGATCTTTGTGTGTGAAGTTAATTATAATTAAAAAGGGGGGGGGGACGAAACTACTCTTTCGCTCCTTGTTTCGCTGGACGAAATTGCAATTCGCTCGGCGTGCGTGCTCATCATTTTTATCTGTATATCTCTTGGCGAAATTGCAGTTTTCTTGTAAATTCATCGGACGAAACTGTAAATTTGTCTAGGCGAATCTATAGTTTCGTCGTCTGCGAAACTATATGCTATATAAGTCGTTTTACGAAATTATTCTCTCATTCTCGCACAATCGACCTGTGTTGTCTTTTAGGGTTTACCCGTGACCTTATTTGGCGCTTTTGCATATTTGTGCGATTTCATACTGATTGTGTGTTGTTCCCTGTTCGCCAGTGAGTTTTGATCATTGAACGTTCTTCTAATCATGTTAATATTAACTCATTTTAAAGCGATTGTATTTTGACTCTTCGGTGTCTTCGCTGTTCCTCCAGCGAAACTACTGATTTTCCTGCGAAACTAAACGAAAGTTCTTCACTTTTTAGCAAAACTGTGAGGTTATGCTGTCCGTGCGAATCTAACAGTTTCGCCGACCTATTTTCAGTTTCGCCGGATTTGAACATAAGTTGGTACAGTTTCGCCTAGTTGAAACTATCTTTATTGGGCTGCGAAGTTGATATGTTTCATTTAGCGAAACTATGTTTTTGCTTGCCGAAACTATCAGCGAATATTTTTAATAATTTCAACTGGTCAAAACTATTTATTTGGTCAGCGAAACTGATATGTTTCTGTTAGCGAAATAGTTTTTCGCTTGCCGAAATTGTCAATGAATTTTTTTTATCTTTTCTCTTTCTTAACTTATCCTTAATTCCTTATTCATTTTATCTGATCTCTTCTTCAGGATATCATGGCTAATCTAAAGTTCGATGAGCGGAACAATATTACCGCTATCTGAATGATACACATCCCAAAGCTACTGGATTCAGAGTTGTATCAAATGGCTACAAAGATCACCCATAGCTCATGCCATATCTCATACGACTACCATATTGATCTTCATATTCGAGACTTCTGGCGATCTGCAGAGTATGACACTCGAGGAAATTCACAAGGATTACTGCTAAAGTCATTAATCAAGAGTGACCATCATTGCCGAGACTGTCTCTAGGATATTGAGACTTGATGAAGATTCTGGAGATGAAGTCACCATGACAGATTCCGAGTGGTTCCAGGCCTTCAGAAGCATGGGTACGAGGGACCAGCTTTCGGTTCTCGCAAGGAGATAAAGAAGTCATTTCTGTCGAAGGAGTGGAGATATTTGCTCTTGTTTTTATCATATGTCTTGATCACCGTAAAGGTGGATCAGACGGTCTAAACATTGATTGGGTGAATGCAATGGTGTTATGTTGTAAAGGAGAGAAGGCCAATATTGCAAAACTGATTTTTGCTTGCATGGTGAGAAGTGATGGCCTTGAAGAAAGACAAATGGCTGCTATATCCCCATTTTTTCAGATGATATTTGATGATCTTATACCTAATGTAACAAAAACATGGAGAGATAAAGAAGCTGGTACAAATGAATCCTTGCATATTTGCTGATTGTTGTACCATTCGCCACGATTTCAGTGGAAAGATCACCATCTTGGGAAAACATGTATCCTCCAGAACGCTAGAGCTATATTAAATGGGTGGATGAATCTGAAAATAAAAGGGCTGAAGAAACTAGAGTACAGCAAACTGAAGCCACAAAGAAAAGAAAGAGATATGCCAAAGAAAAAGACTATGACTTCGGGAAGATATTGCTGAACAAGCTGAAGAAATAAGAATTGAAAAAGAAGAAGGTCGAAGAAGAAAGCCGATACTGCTGACCTGAAAGACGATCCAAACATAGACATGAAGGATTATAGAAAGAAGAGAGGAAAGAGGAAACTTGATGAAGATATGATTCGAAATCTGAATACTTCCTTGGCAAATGAACTGAGTATGATCAAGACCAAACTCACAAACCAAGAAATAGAAGAAAAGCAAAAGGATGAAGTAAAAGAAGGTATGAAAGATGCTTGTTGATCAAAACCGATTACTAAAAAAGTTATTTGAAGAGATTACCCTTCTGAAAGCTGTAGCGACCTGCCTGATCAACTAACTCAATCTGAGTTAGATGATCTGACTGACATAACAAAGTACCCATTTTTGAATGTGGGTACTTCATCCAAGGCAGGAGAGGGCACATTTGGTGCAGCAACCACTGATGCTAGAGATTGTGAAGCTAGAGAAGAGGATGTTGAAGGGAAAATGAGGAGGATATTATAGAAGTTGGGTTTGTTAATATGCATTTTGACTTTTGAAAAGGATTTAGTCGGTGAAGAAGTAATAATTATGAAAACTGCTGAAGCAAATTCTGAGAAAGGAAACGGATTAGTTGATGAGGAAGAGGATGATGAACAACTTGTAGACTATGATTCAAAACCTGAGTTCTATGAAGTTGATGAGCTACCATTGATCTATATAGCTAAGAAGGGAGAGGATGCTGCACACGTGTTTGAGATGGATAAAGATGATTGGTTTATAAATAAGAAGGAGCCAGAAGAAATCACTCCTCTTTTCCAACATATGAAGGGCTGAGTAGGAAGGAGGCTGACAAGAAGATTATAAGTTGGTGCTATAACTCTAGCCTAAAGATGTTCATGATAAAGAGAAGGGGAGGTAGTATCAGTTACTTGCACAAGAGGAAGGCTTTTAAGACCTTGCCTAAATGGGATCTAAGGCGATTGGCAGCTCTACCACTTCTTAATGCACATCTGAGTGAAAGCGCCACTCTTCTGGAAAAAGAGATAAAAAACAGGCTTAATGACAACTTTGACTTGTTTGGGTATATGAAGGCAGAGAGGAGGAGGTCAAAGAAAGATAAAGATTGGGAGACGAAACAAAAGGGAGAATTGTTGGTTAAACCACCAAAGACTGTAAACAGAGTGAGATCGGCTGATCCCCTTCCCCACAATTACAGGAGGATTTGAGAAATGGTTTTGATAAACAAACTGGAGAAGCTGTGATTAGGGTGAAAATGGCAAAGAGTTAGGTTTTGATCCTATGGAATTGTTCAGTTTCTGTGATGAAGATAATTGGTGTTATGTGAGAATCACATAAAGGCTGGAGCTGGAGAAGAGACTCGGAAAGAAGTAGCATGTTTATGAATGTTCCAACAAGATTAGAGGAGTGAGGTCTGAAGTGAAGAAGTTAGCTGAAAGGGTAAGGGATCAAGATGACCTTCATATGGATATTCAAGATTTGGACCAAGCAATTTGAGAGAGCTAGTGCTCATCCTGAGGGAGCTAGTGAAGCAGGAAGAGACCATGGAGAATCATGTGTGAAGCTTCTGAGGAAGTAGCTGCAGGAGGTAACGAAGACAAATAAAATGCAGCAGAGGAAACCGGAGCTGACAAAATAAATCAAGAAGAATGAAGTCAGTGAGTTCCAACCTAGGGGGAGTATTGAAGATCATGTATAGGTTGGACTCACCTTAGTTTAGATTGTTTACTTTACTTGTAATAGGTCTCTTTTTAGTTTCCTTTTGTATGTACTTAGATTTTTGTATGTTAGCTGTCTAGCGAAACTGTAAGTTCGCTCACAGTTGCAGTTTTGTTTACTGGCGAATTTAATGTTCAGCTGGGCGAATCTATAGTTTCTGCAGGACAGTTCGATGACAGCGAACTGTCTGCGAAACTAAGACTACTATATATACTCATGTTAATTTTCATTATAAGGAAAGCTTGCAAAACCCTAATCGTGATCATTGTTGCAAGCTACCTTTTCAAAGCAGTTATTATACATAATATCATTATGCTTTTTTTTGTTATTGATTGTTATTGTTTATGTCTTATCATGAATGAATATTATCGTGTTCAATCCTCTCTATTATGGTTGTTTAGCAGGTTTGTTGGATATGAACAATTTTTCATATCATTTGCACTGTAACTCGATCTCATGGACCAACAGATGAGTCATAGCTTTGGCATAGACGTTTGGGCACACAAACTTTAAAAAACATGAACAAATGGTCAAAGGAAACCATGTCATTGGTCTTCCTCAAAAGGAATTTCATTTTATTGATCACTATTTAGCGTGCCTCAAAGGAAAACAACACAAATGGTCTCACAAAACCAAGCTGGTGAACACTAACAATACTCCATTGAAGTTACTTCACATGGATCTGTTTGGACCAACTCATGTAATGAGTATTGGAAAGAAACAATATTGTTTAGTGATCATTGATGACTTTTCACGATTCACATGGGTTTTCTTCTTACTTCATAAAAATGACGCATCCCAAATCATACAAGAATTTATCACTAAAATGAAAATCAACCCGATCTTAACGTCAAAATAATAAGAAGTGATAATGGTACTGAATTCAAAAATGAAAGTAGGAGTTCTTTTTGTGCAACCAAAGGCATTGCTCATCAATTCAGTGTAGCTAGAACTCCTCAACAAAATAGGGTAGCTGAAAGGAGAAATAGAACACTTATTGAAGCATCAAGAATGATGCTAGCCGATTCTAAACTACCAATCACCTTCTGGGTAGAGGCGGTTAATACATCGTGATTTGTATAGAATCGAACTCTACTTGTCAAAGAAAACAACATGACTCCTTATGAACTTCTCTTTCATAGAAAATCATTCATCATTTAGTAGTCCTGTCTCAATATTAAATACCCAAGACTATCTGGGAAAGTTTTCATCCAAGTCTGATGAAGGATTCTTTATAGGTTATTCTTCTGTTTCAAAGGCTTACAAAGTTTTTAATCCTGGATTAAGTATTATTGATGAATCAACAAATTTTCAATTTAAGGAACATTCGTTTCCTAAATCTACAAATGGTCCCGACTGGTTGTTTGATATTGACATGTTTACAAAATCATTTGATCAATTTTACTTGTCTGATGTAGGAAATATACATTCAAGTGATACTTCGTTAGCTGTAGAAAGAAGAGATAATTTTTCATTGATTCCTCCTACATTTGATGAATGTATGAATGAAGATGTTCCTCTTCAAGCTAATCCCATCAGACAACTGTCACAAAACCTTAGTGTTTCTTCTGAAGGAGGTCCAATCCTGGTACCATCTCACTCAGATGATTTGCCAATGAGATCAGAAATCAAAAACAGGCTACTCCTCCAGTTGAAACACAAAGGACATCAAATGATGTAAGCAATCACAGTGTTGCTGAAGCTGTAGCAGGAATTAAAACAGAGTCTGACAATCTTCATAATTCAACAACAGTACCAGATGAATGTGCCTTTGACAATAATGAACTGAATGTCTCCAATCTTGATGTAACAATTTCTGGTGACTCTATTCCAACCACAAGAATACACAAGAATCATCCAGTTGAAACCATTATTGGTGACCTTAATGAGAGGGTGACAAGAAGCAAATCCAGTATTGCAAACATCTGTTTGTTCTCATGCTTTCTGTGTCAAACGATATCCAAGAACATCAAAGAGGCACTTTAAGACAATAGCTATATTGAAGCAATGCAGGAAGAATTGCTCCAATTCAAGAAGCAAGAAGTATGGCAACTGGTAGATCTTCTCGAAGGACAATACCCTATCGGTACCAGATGGCTGTACAGGAACAAGACTGATGATAGAGGGATTGTCATCAGAAACAAAGCAAGACTAGTGGCACAGGGATACACTCAAGAAGAAGGAATCGACTATGACGAAGTGTTTGCTCCTATTTCCAGACTAGAAGCATTCAGAATCTTTCTAGCATATTCTGCATTCATAAAATTTACTGTTTATCAAATGGATGTAAAGTGTGCCTTCCTGTATGGAAAGATTGCTGAGGAGGTCTATATGAGTCAACCACCTGGCTTTGAAGATCCAGATTTCCCTCACAGAGTTTACAAGCTTGATAAAGCTCTGTATGGTCTTTATCAAGCTCCAAGAAAGTGGTATGAGACACTATCATCCTTTCTTCTTAAACATGGATATGAAAGAGGAAAGATTGATCAGACTCTATTCAGAAGAACAAGAGGAAAAGATATGCTGTTAGTCTAGATCTATGTGGATGACATTATATTTGGCTCTACAAACAAGCAACTCTACAAAGAATTTGAAGACCTTATGCACTCAAAATTTCAAATGAGTGCTATGGGGGAACTCACCTTCTTTCTAGGGGTGCAAGTCCAACAGACAACAGATGGAGTCTTCATCAACCAATCTAAATATGTGGAAACCATATTGAAGAAATTCCACTTTGCTGACGGTCAGTCTATCAGAACTCCTATGGATACTAAAGTAAAGATTGGACCTGATCCTGAAGGCAAACCAGTGGATCAGACTCACTATCGATCAACGATCAGTTCACTTATGTATCTAACGGTCAGTAGGCCTGACATTTTGTTTGGTGTTTGTGTGTGTGCCAAATATCAAGCTGAACCAAAAGAATCACATGTGAATGCAATGAAGAGGATATTCAGATATCTGAAGGGCAAACCAGCTCTTGGGTTATGGTATCCAAAGGAAGGAGAATTTAATCTCTATGCCTTCACAGACAGTTATTATGGAGGATGCAACTTCAACAGAAAATCCACCTCTGGCAGTTGTCAATTTCTTGGTCCCAGACTAGTATCTTGGCAATGCAAGAAGCAGACAAATGTCTCTATGTCCATAGCAAAAGCTGAGTATATTGTAGTATCAGCTTGTTGCTCTCAAGTACTCAGGATTCAAAACCAAATGCTTGATTATGGTTTTCATTTCTTGCACACGCCAATTTACATTGACAACACAGCAACTGTTTTCATAACTAATAATCTAGTTCAGCACTCAAAAACTAAACATATTGAAATTAGATATCACTTTTTGAGAGGTTATGCTGAAAAGGGATTAATCAAATTGATTCAAGTACCAACTGAAAATCAATTAGCTGATTTATTTACCAAGGCATTTGAACCTAGTAGGTTTGAATTCCTGGTTCAGTCAATTGGCATGATTAACCTTGAGTAAAACCATGAAAAACATCAAAAACATTAAAAACATGAGAAAACCACAAAAAGAAATCAATTTTGACAAAGAAAAGAATCTTGGGAAATGATATAATTACAGTCATTATATCATTCACTATGCTTAATTTCAAAAATTGCAAGACTATCATGACTTACCAGATATGTTGGTAGGCTCAACTTGGAAGAAAAGATACATGCAGTGATGAATTAAAGACTTATTCAATTGTGAAACACTCATCACAAAGTACAGGTATGTATTGGCTTATCAATGCATGTGTGTTTAGTAACCTAAACAACCAGGTAATGATACTTTATGAATCTCTTTCACCATATCAAGTTTCATCTTTGTTTTGCTAAGCAAAGACCTGATGAAACAAGCACATAGTGCAGATGTAATGATCCAAAAGATTCCCAATGAGGAACTCATCCAAATTGAATGAATCTATAAAAGCAATACATTCCAAGTGAATGAACAAAAGAATCCCATCATGGATCACCTTCCAAAGTAAAATGGAAAGAATCCCAATGAGGATCACTATGAAAAGGATCAAGGTAAAAGAATCCCAATGAGAATCCGTGAAAATGAGTTCCCATAACTTGAGTAACCTAGTAAGAAAAGTTGTGAAAAAGTTCTACCATGCATTGTATAAGGATGGTTGATCATTCCATGTTTGTGTGTGTGAGATACACATTGAATAATTAAATCAACCAAAAACATGATAAAAATCATTTGCATCGAAATATCAACCTGGTATGAGTTTAAGAGGACAAACATATCTTCAATCATCAAGTTCATAAACATGTCCATTTAATCATAAAGGATGCACATATGTAATGTAAGACTGATATGATCCCAACAAAATATAATTCTCTTCATTACTATTAATCATAATAAAATTCAAAAAAAATTTATCTTTAATGTTTCTATCCAATGTGGATATAAACTTTAGGGGGAGTAATATAAAAATTTTTAGTAAGTCCATATTTTTGTTTACTAGCTTAACTTACTTTCAAAATAAAACAAAAAATGGTGTTGTTGCAAAAAGTTTACAATTGTATCTCAGCTTATGCAGATTCTTGGAAGCATGAAAAGTCCAAGATCAGTCAAAATTGGGAAGCTTGTATCACTTGTGACATACAAGTCAATCCAAGCAAGAATTGACAGTTTTAACAGTCAACTTCATAAGAAAAATCAATCAAGGACAAGAGTTCATAATATGAAAAATCAATTCAGTCATATTAACTTATAATTAAGTTCAAAAGTTAATACAGATAAGTGCATTGGTTAATGCAGGTGAAGGTAACCCATGCTTATAACCAATGCGGGTAGCTTTATATTTTCAAGTGAAACTAATGCGGACAATGATTTTACTCTACCGCATTAGTGTGTTACAAGTATACATGAAATTTTGAAGTGTTAAAACCTATACGGAACAAATATTGTTCTACTGCATTTGTCAATGCGGATAAAATAATTTTCAAGTGTTCAACCGTATTAGTCAATGCGGATAAACTTTTAAGTGTTCAACCGCATTTGTCAAATACGGATGAAATTTACACTTCCGTATTTGTGGATACACATCTTCAATGATCATGTATGATCAAGAAGAATAATTAAGTGATCAATCTCTTGTCAATGAATGATGATCAAGTAAATGTGGATTTTGTTCTATCGCATTTTCTACAGTTAACAAATGCTAACAGTCAGATCTTCTGCATTTGCTACAGTGAGCAAATGCTGACAAATTTTATTCAACCGCATTTGCTACAGTGAGCAATGTTGAATAAGTTTTGTCAACTGCATTTGTTACAGTGAATAAATGCTGATGAACTTAGTTCTTCCGCATTAGCAACAGTGAACAAATGCGAATAGAAGAAAACATAAGTAACAAAACTTCCGCATTTACAACAGTGAACAAATGCGGGTAGTCAAAGTCCGAATTTTTGTCTTCCACATTTGCTACAGTTAACAAATGCGGATGACCAAAATTCAAAAATTTACACTTCCGCATTTGCTACAGTGGTGACCGCATTTGCTCTTAAACTTGTAAAATCTTTTAGAATGCATTATTTGACTATTTAAGGAATTTAAACGGGTCATTTAATACTTTTAAAATTTGAGATACTTCATAGTGAGACAGCGCAAATACACAGTACACCCACTTCGATCATCTTCATCATAAACAACCGAAGAATTTTGTGTGATTCTACTCAACTTGTTCTTGTTATCGATTCTGAAACTAAAGTTGCATCGAAAACAAGGTGAAATTCCAAAAATTTCAGCAAGACCCAACTTTTGGACTATTAAACCTAAATCAAACAAAGAACCAAATGATAATGAAGGACACAAAAAATTCAATTTATTGATGTAATATAATACACCTTTTCGACTTCAATGAACATGCAAACTAATAGAAATTTTACTCATCATGAAAACCTTATAGTCATGTTTGGTGCAAGAACAGAGCATGATGAAAAATGAAAATGTGTAACAAATCAATGAAATAACATCTAATAAATGGTTCAAACATAGAAACTATGATTGTTGAACAACAAATTCACCATTTGATGTGACAACAATGATATAGTAATGTCAAAAGTTCATCTTTGACCATTTAATGTCAAACTGATAAACGATACTCATGAGTTCTCATTAAAACTGACACACATGTCTTTTATGCAGATTATATGGCAAATCTTTCATGGAGCAAGCTCCATAATGTTAGCGGTTATTTAAGCCCTGATGTGCCAGAAGCTGAGGGACTCAGAGATATCATCAGATTCTCTCTACAATAAGGGTAGCTTATGCTATCACTGTTAGACCCACTATCTATGAGAACCTCATTAGATCTTTCTGGAATTCAGCTGAGGTAATTGAAGCAGATGGTGTTAGAACTCTATCTGGAAGAATTGACAATGATCACACTCTGAGCATCACTGAAGATTCTGTTAGAAGATGCTTGCATTTTGGTGATGATCTAATGCACCTCTAGAGCTGGATGATGATGAAATAACCACATTCTTTGCTGAGATTGGTTATGAAGGTGAATTGAAGCTAAAAAAATTGTTAAAGGATTGGTTGATATGCCTTGGAGATCTCTAATCCACATGTTTCAGCACTTCTTATCCAAGAGAAAAATAGGATGGAATGATATTCCAATCACCACTTCCTCAGCAATCTATGCTCTCTATACAAACAGGCCATTCAATATGTATGCCTATGTTTTTAATGGCCTGACTTCAAACATACAAGAGGGGAGAAGATACAAGTTCTTGATGTATCCAAGATTCATCCAGTGCATAATAAAGCATTTCCAGATATTGCTACTAAGGGACCAGTGCTTGATATTCCTCATTATGATGCAAGATCATACAAGTACATTAAGAAGAGGACCCTAGAAACTTATACAGTGGAGCTCACTCACCTCTTCTTCCTTGGATGATTCAACAGATAATCAAGAAGATCAAGGACAAGAACAGGCTGCTGATGAGCAAGCTGCACAATCATCTCCACCACCATCACCACAACCAACACAAAAACCAACACAACAACCAACACAACAACCAACACAACAACCAACACAACAACCAACACCACAACCAACACCACAACCAACACCACAACCAACACCACAACCAAAACCACAAGCAACACCACAACCAACACCACAACCAACACCATAACCAACACCACAACCAACACCACAAACAACCCCACAACCATCACCAATATCACCACCTCATTACTCACCAATATCACCACCTTATCAATCACCAATATCACCACCTCATCACTCACAACATCATCACACCAACCATTGCCCAGCCAGGATAACCCAACTAAATTTGGAGACTCAACTAGCACTTCTAAAGCATCCAAATCATCTTTAGATGAGGAGGATCAACATGCTCAAATGCCTGTAAAGAGAGCAACTTTTGAGATACTCCCTCGGAAAGCTTTGCTGAATCTAATATAACAGGCCTGATGAAAAGGATGAGTTGATATATGAGCTCCTACAAAAGGTGGAAAGGATGGAAAGAATGCTAAATAGGAGAGCTAGAATTATTGATGACAGGATTCTAGAGCTTGATGAAAAGGAGCATGAATTAAAAGAACTAAAAGAAAAGTATGAAGCTGAAAAGAAAGAGAAAGAGAAAGAAATTGACTACTTGAAAGCTACCCTGAACCATTCTAGAGAAGAAGTGAGTGGCCATGTTGATACTCTTGCCATTCAGACTATAGTTATGGAGGAGCAAGAGAACATTATTGAAGAATAAGCTGAAATCATCTCCAATCTCCAAAGTCAAGTTGAAAGTCAAAACAAAAGGATCTCTGAACTTGAATTGTTAATGAAATTCAAAGAAGTGCTATGACTGAGAAAACAAAAATGATGATGAAAAAGTTATTGATGATGAGAAACAATCTTCCTCTAAGAATGATGAACAAGGAGAGGTGAAAGCCAAAACAAAGAATAAGGAACAAAGCTTAGAAATGGTGATTTATTCTGGGCAATCAAAAGCTACTCAAACTGACAAAGCTGAATTTGAAGAATTAATCAGTGCTTTGGATAGCTTTACATCTTTTTGGGATTTTGTTGCAGACCAGAGGACCAACTCTAAACCTATTGTAGTCATTCCACAATCTCCAGTTCCTTTGGAGAAAGAGTTAAGTATGCAGGTTGTACCTGCTGTGGCACTGTCTGAGGAACAAAAAGAAATGATAAGAAAACAGTGTGAAAATGAAAAAGAAAAAGAATGAAAAGGAAACAAAAATGAGGAAATAGAAATTGATGATCAAGAACAAATCAAGACTGAAAAATTACATGAAGAGATGGAAAAGGCTGAAACTTCAAGTAAGAAAGATGATTAAAGAAGATAGTATGAAGAAAAATAAGAAAGATGAACCCAGAAGCTTAGCAGCTATAGTTGAATTTCTTGAAGAACATGAGCAGGCTGAAGCTCAAATAAAGAAACAAGCTGTTACTATTGATCTGGAAGAAGGAGAGATAGCTGGAGGTTATGATGCTGAAAAGGATGTTCATATGGACAGTCCTATGAAAACAGAACACCCAGTGGAAGAAATGGTGTCAAAGGCCAAAACTGATGACTTGATGATAAAAGCAATGTTTTTGATCAATCATAGGTATGATCCAGATGTAGTCTTTGGTATGACATATGAAGGAATGAAGGAAGAAGAAGAAAAGGTGAATAAGCTACTGGATCCAAACTTAGAAACTGGGTATGAAAAATCAATCACCAGAGAGGTTCCTGTGCCAAAAGTGTCTGCTATGAAGAAATCAACCACAACTGAGTATGAAAGATCATTTTCAAGAAAGGTTCCTCTGCCTAAACTATCATCCATGAAGAAATCAACCCCAACTCCTGAACCACTATTTCCTGATCCTTATAGCATGTCAGATAAGGAAATGAAGGATTATCTTTCAAGCCAAGGATTCACAAGAAGAAAGATTGGGAATATGAAAACAAACTCATTCAGGGCTGCTACTCTACAAATGATTAATGAAAAGAAAGATATGCTCAAGCGGTTAGAAGAAGGTATCCTAAACAATAAGCCAATATCTATAGTAACTGCTCAAGACATGATGCTAAACCAGAAAGATCAAGAATTGTTGGCTCCTGTAGTTCATAAATACCCTGAATGGTTTGCAGAACCCTCTCAGTTAAACTACAAAAGGATTAACCACTGCTGAGTAATCAGAGGGGTGTCTACTCCCAAAGGCAAAGTTGATCAGAAAATAATTGCATGGAAGTATGACAACATGTGGAATATGTTCATGGTGAAAAGGATCTTCGGGCTGGTCCAATTATTTACAGAGTACTCAGCTCTTGTAAATGCCCTGGAGATCCATGACTTAAAAGCATAAGCTCAACTGGAACTGATCAATCACTCAGCTATGTTCAGGGGATATGAATTTGAAAACATACTTAAAATGTTTAGAAGGACTGACAATTTCAATTCATTAAAGACAATATGCATGAGAAAAGATAAGTCTTTTATTCATCCCCTTAAGAAGAAGAAGAAAATGCAAGCAGAAGAAGTTGTGTTTCCTGAGTTGAAGGTGAAACCAATAGAATCATTAAAGAGAAAAATGGTGTCTGGTACTCATTCCTCCACACCCATCTCAAATATGTACTATGATGAAAAAACTTATGAGATGGTGATTGAAAGAAAGTGGGGAGGAAAGGAGGGTGCTGAAATAAGGCTATTTAGTGGATATGAAGTAAGGTTGCTTGATGAATCCTACATTCACTATATCTATACTTGACACTTCATGGAATTAAACAATAAACTGGGAGAGCAAGATATGTACTTCTTCCTAAAGTGCATCAAGTTGTTGAAAATGGCTTATGATCGTATCATTGCCAAAAGAGACAAAAGAAAGAAAAAGAAGACTCCACTGCAGTTGGGCAACATTGTTAAACTTGAAGTTGATGTAGATGGTGCTCTTCTGTTTTATAGGGATGGGCTTTCTACTGTGTCCATTTGGGAACCAATCTCACTCAAGAAACTACCACTTCAAGCCATTCACAACATGAGCAGAATGAAGATTCATGTACTAAGCAGAGATAAAATGTCAGATGCTCAAGATTTTGTTAACATGATCAAGGCAATTTTGAATCCAGCACATGCAACACCTTCTTCACCATCACAAGACCCAGCGAAATCCTCACAACATCAATCACCTCCCAACATTGAAGAACATGGGTTGTATAATCCTTAGGGGAGTATTGTTGCACCCTAAAAGGATCATACATGTCAATTCAATGGGTGATTTGATGATTGCTTTGCTGGGATCCCACAAGTCCAAGAAGAAATGCGGATGAAGATTCTGCTCAGAAAAAACCAAGTGTTGTCTTCCGCATTTGTCAATGTAGAAGACATAAAACAAATACGGACAAGTATTTGTTCTTCCGCATTGACAAATGCGAAAGACCAAGTATTAATGTGGATAAGACTTTGCTCATCCGCATTTAACAAATGCGGATGACCGAACAAATGCGCATAAGTATTTGTTCATCCGTATTAACTATTGCGGATGACCAACATACTAATGCAGATGATCAAGTGAAGAAATGTTGATCAAGTTTAGTCATTTTGTAAAAGGCATCTTGTCAATGCGGATGAACAAGAAAAGATGCGGATCAAGACTTAGACTAGTTATGATGTAATAGGTCAGGGGTAGTTTAGTCATTTTGTAAAAGGCATCTTGTCTGCCTGTAAATAGAATAGATAACCTCGTACATGAGGTGACAACTGATAGACATAGAGAATTTTTGTTGTCATTTATTCTCTGTAATCAATCAACTTTCATATATATAATATAGAAGCATTTTGAGTATAATTCTTGCATTGAATGTTCTTTGATTGTTTGTTTCCGCCATTCAATCATTGACTTGATTACCATATTCGATTCTAAGTAAGAATCTCAATCTTACTTACCCAGTCACCACCACCACATGAGACCTTGATGAATGCCAAAAGTAAATCAAAAAAGAATAACCCAATCAAGGATCATGTGGTGTCCACTCCTCTGTAAGTGATCTAGATTCCACATGTAAACCAATGAATCTGGCACTAAACAAAAGGATGCCACTTCAAAATCAAAACGTAAAATGCCTTGTGATAATCTAGATGAACAATTTGAGAAGGTTAAAGTAAAGTCTGGTTCAACCAAGTTTAATTCTGAACCTAAACAGACCAAACATGTTAACCAATCACGCGTATCATGTCTAAGTCCAAGTAAACAAAAGAGTAAAGATTAATAACTTTCAAACAATTAATTTTGTTAAACAAGTTAAACCATTAAACCAGGAAGTGACTAAGCCCAAACTGAATAAACTCACACAAGTGTCACATACTTCTCCACAGAAACAGTTAAATCGTCAAGTCGAAAGCAGATCATGCTACAACTGTGGAAAGTATGGTCACATCGCGTCTTACTATCCTTATTATCAGACACCAAAGAAAAAGGTTGAACTTTATGACACTAAATCGAGCTCTTCCAAAAGAAGCTCCATGACTCCACCAAAAAGGGTTAGTGAACCTAAAGTTCAACCCATTAGCCAGTCGTCTGTTTACCACAAATAGGCCTTACACAAAGCTGGCTTATGGAAAGAAAAGTTTATGTCTGGAAATGAGAACAAGAAGACAAATGATCTTCCCTCACCCTCTAATGGACAATGGGTGGAATTTATGATGTGTGATGCCTCTAGGTCACCCAAGCCAGTTAAGGCTTAGGTCCCTAACCTTAACTAATATTTTCAACTGACTGTGCAGGGTGTTCACTATAGTGCTGAAACAAACACTTCGATTGTAGATAGCGGAGCATCAAGGCACATGACTAGAAACCGGGCACTCCTATCAAACGTCAAACAAACCAAAGGAGGTCATGTTTTATTTTCTGGAAACAAAGGAGGTTACATCACAGCTTAAGGAGAAGTAGGGAATCAGAAAGTGAAGTTTGACAAGGTAAACTATGTTCAACAACTTCAAAATAATTTACTTTATGTTTCCTAAATATGTGACAAGGGATTTAAGGTAGTTTTCGACAATAAGAAGTGCTATGTCCTGAAAAAGGATTATGTGATTCCGGAGGACCAAGTCATAATGTCAGCCCAAGATATAATGACCTTTACATCTTGGATCTATCAAAGATCTCCATAACGGATCACCAAGTTCAATGCTTCTTGTCAAAAGCTACTGAGAAGGATTCTATCTCCTGGCATAGGAGAATGGGGCACATCAATCCACGAAAGATGAACCACTTGATCCAGAGTGACCTAGTGCGAGGAGTCAATGTCAAGAACTTCCAACTCCCGGATTTTTGTGTCGCCTGCAAGAAAGGCAAACAGATAAAGAAGTCTCATAAGGCAAAGAAAGTTAATTCCATAGAACTGCCTCTTGAACTTCTTAACATGGATCTATTTGGTCCAGTCAGTACAAGAAGCATCGCATGCGACTTGTACTACTATGTAGTTACAGATGACAACACAAGATTCTCTTGGGTGATGTTTCTGAAGTCAAAATCAGAAACATTTGAGTCATTCAAAGAGTTAGTAACTACACTAGAGTCACTCTACAAGCTGAAGGTAAGACAGTATGCTCAGACAACGGAACCGAGTTCAAGAATCAATGGATGGAGGCGTTCCGTAAAGAAAAGAGAAATGTGCACCAGTTCACTTCCGCCTACACTCCTCAGATGAATGGAGTTGCTGAGAGAAAAAATCACAGCTTAATAGAGACACCACGGACAATGCTAGCAGACTCGAAACTGCCTATCCAATTTTGGAATGTGGTAGTTGCCAATGCGTGTTACACGTTAAATCAAGTTCTAGTGGTAAAACGTCATGGAAAGACGTGTTACGAGTTACTTCAATGATGTAAACCAAATCTAGAGTATCTTGAACCGTTTGGCGCACCGTGCACCCTACTGAAGAAAACTCAAGAAGGCAAGTTTAGCGAGAAGGCTGAAGAGGGAATCTTTCTAGGATACAACATACCGAATAAGAGAGTTTACAACAACTCAACGGGTCAAGTAGAAGTGTGGTGTAACTTCGACATTCAGAGATACACCACTCTTCCCGCTGGAAAAGGACCCGCATCTTTTTCGACTATGATGGATTCTTCAAGTCCTTCAACATCCCTCTCTTCACTTCTGACAATGAGTTAGCATCCAAAATGATGTATGATGTCTTAAACACACCATCACAAGACTCAACATCTGGTTCACAAGGTGAATCGTCTAACCATTCAGGGGGAGCACTCGAGGTAAGTGACTCCTCCTCTGATGATGAAGCCATGCAGAATGATCAGAACGATCAGGAGGAACAGGTTCCTACAACTGCAAGTACACAAGCATCTGATGTTGATGCCTTTAAGTCTTCTGAACCTCACACTCCTACTGCCTCAGATACAGAACCAAACGTTCATAATCTTGATTCTGAGGTAGTTGTTCCCCTCACTCCTGGATCATGCCTAAATGTCTATCATCCCCTGGACAATGTCATTAGGGATGTTAGATCAGGAGTTCAGACAAGAAATCAGTTGTATTCAGCTGATTATGCCTTGATAATGGAGAAAGGGTATCTTCACGATGGTGCTTATCGTTGTTTTGTGTCTTAGTTTGAGCCGAAATACATCTGTGAAGCCCTAAATGACGAGGCATGGGTGAGTGCCATGCAAGAAGAACTTCTTCAGTTCAAGAAGTTAGGTGTATGGACACTGGTAGATAGACCTAAAGGTGCGAAGGTCATTGGCACCAAATGGGTCTTGAAATGTAAGAAAGATGACCAAGGTGTTATCATCAGGAACAAGGCTCGACTTGTAGTTCAAGGATTTCGTCAAGTCGAGGGAATTGATTACAATGAAGTATTTGCACCAGTGGCGAGAATAGAAGCAATCCGTATCTTCCTAGCCTATGCCTCTTACATGAAGATTAAAGTTTATCAACTGGATGTAAAGAGTGCATTTCTTCATGTGAAATATGGGAAACAGTGTATGTCAGTCAACCTGAAGGATTTGAGGATCCATATCATCGCGACAGAGTTTACAAATCGGATAAGGCTCTCTACGAGCTTCACTAAGCCCCAAGAGCATTGTATGAAAAACTCTCAACTCACCTTGTGAAACACAGATTTCGTAGAGGTGTAATTGACTGTACACTGTTCATCAAAGAAAAGGATGGTGATCTGCTGCTTGTTTAGATTTATGTTGATGACATAATCTTCGGTTCCAAAAACGAAGACTTATGTAAAGATTAGAAGCAGTAATGAAGGCAGAATTTGAAATGAGTGCCATAGGAGAGATGAAGTTCTTTCTTGGGTTACAGGTGGATCAAACACCAAAGGGGATATTTCTACATCAGACCAAGTATGTAGGGGATATTCTCAGTCAGTTTGACATGGAGAATGCTTCCACAGCTGGGACTCCTCTTGCTACAAACCATGATGTAGCACCCGACGAGAATGGTGATCTGGTTGATGCCACCATGTACCGAGGAATGATTAGATCCCTCATGTACCTCACTGCCTCAAGACCTGATATCATGTACGTAACATGTCTTTGTTCAAGATATCAGGCGAAACCCAAAGTTAACCATCTTATAGGGGTCAAGAGTGCAGGACCGTTGAAGGGTGTAGATTTACAACACAACAACACAAAGAAGAGATTAACTAAAAACTTAATCAAACAGTCTACTAGATTAATCAAGGTAAGACACTAAGAACACAAGTAATATAAGAGACAAAACACAAGAACACAAGTATATGGTTTTCAAGATTGCAGTATATTGCTTTCTCTATGTTTTATTACAAGTGTTACAAAGCATAATAGAAAGATACAAGAACATGAGATACTTATACTACATCCTACAGCCGGCTATACTTTGAAAGCCAGCTGGATACAATTGACTAGACACAAAACAAAATCAATTGTAGAGTCAAAAGGCAGATTGCCTTTTGACTTGTGACTATGACATGCCATAGCTCACATCCTTATCTATTACAAAAAGGATAAAGTACATAGAGTAGAAAGTTACAGACTCAAGACCTCAATGTATAGTTACCAAAAGCATGGACCTTTTCACCAACTCATGTAAGTTGGTGACCTTACAGAGGTGCAACGGAAAGGTGTCTAGCTTTATGGAAAAATACATCAGATAAAGCATGTATTAAAAGTCTTCGGAAGAAATCTATCTTCATGAGTTGAAGCTTCGGAAGACTTTGTGTCTGAGGCTTCGGAAGACTTCATATTTGGCTTCGGAAGATATTCGTCTTGGCTTTGGAAGATTTTACACTTAGAGTATTTTTTGTTGCATGTGTAAAACTTTCTAAGCATTCTTCTTCAATGCACTTGTGCAGCATGCATGATAGACATTAGGTGTTTAGGTTGCATCAGCCTCTTCATTAATCTCTACAAACTCCCCCTAGGCTGATGCTACCAAAACACTTAGTAGACTTCAGATGTCAACATTTCTTATTAGGATGATCACCAATCCTTTCTTCATAAGGTGATTAGGATCCTTCAGACTGTCAAAGTATCTTCTCATATCAAAGAGGTCAGGCAGAGGCAACTGAAACATATCTTGCCATGTGTAAATGTCTTTAGTGCCTTGATCTCTAATGACATCCCATCTTTCTGGATTTGTGGTGTATGTCCAAGACAAGATAGGTCTTCCTGATGCTAGAGGAGCTGTTTGAATTGGAGTTGATGTAGCATCCTCTGGCTGCACAACCTCAAGATGTTCTGACTCATCCTGGGGTGTAGAAGAGGGTGTAGTCTTCTTCTTCTTTGGCTTTGGTTTAGAAGCCATCCTCTTCTTTCTCTTAACATGTTTTAACTGAGAAGACTGGCCTGTAGCACCAGATTGATCTTCACTGTCTTTCTCAGTTGGGACTTCCTCTCTCTTAGGCTCAGAAGGAGAGGGAGGTTTACCCTGCTATGGATCAGAAGATGAAGCTTGCTGAGTTTCAGCAGGAGGTCCAGGTTGTGTTGTCTCTGGTTGTTCAACCTTAACCTCCACTTCAGGTGGGGCTTGACTTGGAGTGGAGTGTAAGTCAATGAGCTTTCCACTTTTGATCTTCTGCTTGATCACCCTAATATGATCCTCCATAGTGGATAGAGCCATGGGGCCAAGTCTCCTTCTAGAGAATCCATACAGCTTCAAGAAGCTCATCATCCTCTGCCTGTCAGCAGATTTCTTCATGCTCTTTTGGATGATGGCTCTTGATTTTGCAGCTTCTTCCCTTAGTTTCTTCTTAGTTGTCTTTCTAACCTTGATTAGCTCAAGTTCAAGCTATTTTAAGTACTCAAACTCAACATAATCATAGGACAATGGAAGGAGTGCATCTGCCTGATAGAAGCCTGTGGCACTCAGGTAGTTGATCATCCTGATCCTTTCTTCTTCTTTGTCTACCTGAGGTTCTTGTTGAACCACATCTTCTTGTGCAGGACTTTCCTGAACTGGGGAGAGGGTAGGCATATCCTTGTACAGTCTTTTTCTTCTTCTCTCTTCTTTGACATGTACTAGAAGTTCTGCATCTTCTGCCTCCTTCTTCTCCTTTGACCTTTCCAGATCAACTAGTTTATTCAGCTCTTCTAAGGGAAGAGAGATGACACTGTCTATGTCATAGTTCCTTGTTTGCAGGTAATTTATCCTGACTGCCCTTAACTCATCATTCTAAGTATCTAGTCTGGGGGCAGCCCTGATAGCAGACTCCATGAGTCTTGAAGACTCAGCAGAGGAACTTTCTCCCATTAGCCTCCTTTTCCTTTCTCTCTCCTCCTCCTCAATCTCCTCAGATGTCATTTTTCTTTTCCCTTTATCACTCACAGACCTTTGTGACTCAGGGTGGAGAGAGCTTTGGCCTTCATTGCTTGTTGCAACATCTAAGCTCTGGCCAGAGAGAGGTTGAGAAGCACCTTCACCAGCAGGTGTCTCAATAGGAGTGTGGATCTCTACAGCAGTTGATGATGATAAGACAGGGGTCTCAGGTTCTGCCATTAGGACTTCAGTCAAGGTTTCCCCTATGAAACTAATCTTAGGGTCTGCCTCAACATCCAGTTGACCGATGGCTTTGCCTGATTGCCTAAGTCTCCTTCTTAAGCTGAACTCTGCAGTGATCCTGTCTTGGATTCTTTGAGCCAATCTATTAGCTTGTCTTGATTTGCTTGGGTTGACAAGTGGCATGTTGACTAAATCCAGACCTTCATATTAGTTCAAAGTCTAAAATTGAAGACTTCTTGTTGTCCTTGAACTCTTATGATATAGGGCTTTCCTGATGTTGTCATACCTCCACCCAATGATGTGATTGGAAGATGGTGAAGATGGCATAGCCCTTGGTATCCCATCCTCAAACACTCTGTATGAAGGAGTCGTGTAATCCACATCAATGTTGAATTTCGGAGGTGCTGAATGCACAATTTCAAGTGAGGATGGTGAGTCCTCAATGTCCACTCTCTCTGAAGAACTCCCAGGTTTTATGGCTGTAAATAACTTTCTCCCCCTTTTTGGTAGCATCAACCCAACTTGCGTAGGTGAGCTGGAAGATAGGTCAATCACATCCACAAGTTCTTGTGTTCCTGGTTGAGCACTTTTTAGGGTCCCCCAGCTAGTTTTTACCTTAAGATATGAATCTCAAAGTGGCTGATCATTACCTTTGATTAAAAAAAAAAGAAAAAAAAAAAAAAAAAAAAAAAAAAAAAAAAAAAAAAAAAAAAAAAAAAAAAAAAAAAAAAAAAAAAAAAAAAAAAAAAAAAAAAAAAAAAATTTGACAGGATCAGTGATCGCAAGTTTGATGTTTATCAATATAAAGCAGCGGAATACACAAACGAATTAGACAAATTGTAGCAAGCAAACATATATGTAAGCGTTAAGATAGCATACGGTTATAGGGAGAGAATATGAATTTCTGATTTCTAGGAATGTTTATAGATGGAGAATATTTCTAATCAAATCAATCAAACATTCCATTCAATTGCTCATATCGCTCAATGATTACAATGGGTTGTCACTCCTTATATAGAGTGCAACAGTCACTGCTGTTATCACGGAAAGTGACAACTGGCAGATCCAATACAGAAATAACTAAATCTTAACAAACTACTGAAATGTTCACAACTACTGAGAATATCAGCAAGTTAAGTACAAAATATAAAACTACTGAAACTACAACGACTGAAGAACAAGCTCTTCAGTCGTTTTACAAAACTACTGAAACATAAAACATAAAACTACTGATATCACAACTACTGAAGAAGTACTCTTCAGCAGTTGTGACAAACTACTGAGGCTTCAGTACTTGGTCTTCAGACTTTGATCTTCAGGCGTTTCATCAGCTGATGACTTCAGTAGATATCATCTGATGTCTTCAGTCTTTGTCTTCAGACTTTGTACATCAGTTGTTGATCTTCAGCACTTGTGAACTCTTCAGCTGTTGTGCTTCAGTACTTTGGTCTTTCAGCTTCAGCACTTGTGTTCTTCAGCTGTTGTACTTCAGCACTTTGGTTCTTCAGCTGTTAAGGTCTTCAGCACTTGATCTTCAGCTGTTGAAGTCTTCAGCACTTGTCAAACTACTGATGAGGCTTTCAGCAGTTGTTGTGATACCGTGTGGGACTTAGAGATTTTCTGATCTTGGCTCATTGGTTCTTTTGGTCCAACAAACTCCCCCTGAACCAATGCAGCCAAAACCTCTAACTTATTTAAACTCCCACTTATTGATGGCAAAAATGTTGGTCTTTTTCCTTCTTGATCAGTAGAGAAGATGACCCATGTACGCTCCGCCTGGGAAGAACCTCAAATATTTGTTTGGCAGAGTATGAATGGGAACTCTGTTTTGGGGAACTGGACACAGAGTTGTTATCCCATCCATGAGATTCACTTCCCCATAATGAGTCTGTACGACTCACGAACATAGGCCTCAAGGAGAACAATTTGTTCCTCTTGAGAGAGTTCTTCAGCTCCTCCTTCGAAGAAGAACTCTGGACCATAGTACTCTGATAAGTACTTCATGGTCCTGCCATTCTTCAGCTCCACCGTAGTTACCTCCCTGTATACAAATTCATCCGGATGGTTGCCTTCAAGGAGTAACTGGAGCTCATTCTTTTGGATGTCTTCAAGCTTTTTGTATAACAACCCCTTCTTAATCATCTTGTTTTCTAGTAAGGCTTGAGGTGTCTTCTTTGCTTGGTGAGCTTTCTTGAATTCATCAATGATTTCCCAAGGTGAGACTACAACGGCCAGCATGATGGTAGATTCTATTTTTTTCGTACTTGGCCGTTGTATCTGTGTGGATAGTTCTTTTATGGATTCTAGAACTCACCCTGGGGTCTGGCCATACTCTCACTCTCTCCCTCTGATACTGAAAGGTGTGTCTGAGAGTGTACAGCCTTTGAGCATGCCCTTTCATGGCTTGAATAGATGATGACTGAGGAAATTCCTTGTCAACCATCTTCAACAGTTGCTCATCGTGCTGTTTCTGCTGTTCTTCTTCTTCTATCTTTACTCTGACCATTTCCCTTTGAGAGTCGGGTGTGATCATGGATTGACTCTGGGGCTTTGGTAGCTTCAGAACAGCAGAGAGTGGCAGACTATCATCTCATCCTCTTCTTCTACTTCTTCTAGCCTCAACACCCTTCTCTTCTTCTTCTTGGTGCATCATCGCTGTTGGTTTAGAGGGTGAGGGAATTGGTTTTGTGGTTGTGGTTTTGGTAGTTTTGATGTGGGAATGTTGACAGGCTGTTCTAGCATTTGGATGTGAGTTTGGCTTTTGACTGTTTGGCTAGTTCAGTCCTGCTCCCAGCACCAGCTTCATTTAAAACTTCAACAATTAAACCTTTTGTATATTCTTCAGACGAACAGATCTTGGTGGTTATTGCCAAGATACTGTCCCTGGACCAAGCTTTGATCTCGATCAATGATCTTCCAAGATGTTTTGCTATAAATCTGATCATGATCTCCAGCCTTTCTCTTTCTGACACATCATAACTTGACCATCTTGATTGGATTTCTTCAATCTCTAGTCTTCTGATCTCAGAATCAAGTTTTTCAGTGTCATGGCCTTGCCTAAACAACTGATCAATGATGTTATCCATTGATCTGCTGTGTTCGGCATCAGCCTCTTTCACCATCAGCTCCAAGGCTTTCTCTTTTTCATCCTTCTTCTTTTTCTTGTATGTGACATGAAAGTCTTTTGAACTTTCAGTCACTTTCTCCATGGTAGCCTCCTCCTTCTCTTTTCCTTCTCTTTCTCAGTCTCCTCAACAACTCCTCAGTTTCCACTACTGTCTCTTCTGTTTCTTCCTCCTTCTCTTTCCTCTTTCTTTTACCTTTCACTGCTGAACTCTCCCCCTTTTTGGGTGCATTGGTTGCAGGGAATTGAGTAGCAGAAAGTGTTTGCTCAGAACATTCTCCCCATGGGTGGTTGTAAGACAAAAAGTCTCTCATCAACAGTTTTGATCACCAATTCAGTTAGCTGTGGGGTGATGAGAGATAGGGGATTTTGAAGGATAGCAGCCAGTTGCTCAGGGGGTTCTGTCCCAGGAATGGTGCCAGAAACAGAGGCAGGTGGCTGAGATTTTGTGAGTGGTTGTGTGTTTAGGAGACCTTCAGAGGAAGGTGCCATCTGTTGGGTTGATGTGGTGGCAGATGGTCTTACTCCTTGAGAGAGTTGGTCAAGTAGGTTTTGCAGTCTACTGACTTCCTCCTCTAGGATCGTGTTCTGGCAAGAACATCATAGAAGAAGCCCAGGTCATCATCAGCATATGCTGAATCACCTGACCTCCTGCTTGTAGCAGGATATACATGCTCTGGGTGTAGACCAGATGTAGCATGTGCCCCTTTGTCTCGAACTGGGGACTTCCAGCCTCAGGACGTTGTCCTTCATCGGCTGTTGCCTCTAGGGAGGTCTTAGCAATGTTACCAGCCTCACTCTGGTCATGTGCTGAGTCAGAGGAGGTGGCAGCCTCACTAGATATTCTAATCTCCTTCTCTACACCAGGAGATAGAATTGGTAAACCCCGGTGCTGTGGGTTCTCAAATACACTGTGTTCCTCCCCCTCAATTGTAGAGGCATTCCCAGTAAGAAGTGGTTTCTGGGGAGGGGGTGAGGAGTGCAATTGAGTCAGCACTTGAGCAACTATTAAAGTTGGGCTGTGAGGGGCGTTGTGTGTGGGGTACAGGGGTAGAAGCAGTGTGCACCTGGGGTGGATGGTGCTCTTCAATGGCAATCTCCTCAAGTGAGGAAGATCCCAGATAAGTAGGTGCCCCTTGGGTTGCTGCAGGCTCCTGTTGAGAGGAAGCCTGAGCGGCTGTAGCTGGAGGAGTCATTGTATCCACTAGGGGGTTTGGACTAGTGGATATATCCTGCGTTTGTTGTGCAGGAGCATCCTCAGGGGACTCAATTCCCTGAGTAGCCTTTTGGGTTTCTTTTTGGTGGGTTTGGTGGGGACATTGGATTTGGAGGTGGTGGCTGTGGGTTCCAGCTGCGTGGGTTTTCGCAGCTTGGCAGCCAGTTTGAGTGTCCGGTCGGAGTTGTGCCGGGAGTATACTTCTGGCAAAACAGCCGTAGCAGGGACTCCCACGCCAACAAGTCCCTCAGCATTAAGCTGGTCTATTATAATGGCCATGATGAACCGTGGATAGAGTATCCAACGGTTGGCAGTTAATTTTTGAGCCATATCTTTGAGCTCTGAAAATATTAATTCGGAAAAGTTCAGTGGTTGTTGCTCAAGGATAGAATACAATACCTGCTGCCATTTGGTGGACATTTGATCCCAAGACGATGTCTTAGGGGCCAAACATACATTGACCATGTGAAAGATCAGGCGCTCAGCATCATTAAAAGTTTTTCTTCATATGGTGGTGGCACTGAGATCACCTTGATATCCATGCCGAGCAAATGAGAGATCTATAGAGCCCTTCGGATATCCAGCAGGAGAGGTAGCATCACTCAGTTGAAGAATTTTACGGATTGTTGCAGGAGTAATCACTACTTCGTTGTTGTTGACGACTGACCGGAGGGATAGTGTGTTGCTCTCCTCAGTAGTAACATTAACGTTCATCCAAAATTGGTTCAAGGATTCGGCATGTAAAACGGGGTTCAGAAGGAATGCCTTGTTGTATTGGGACTGGACCATGAGATCGATAGCATTATCGAACTTAGTCCAGATCGGCGATTTTGTGAGGTAGGCAACACAGTTGTGTCGCGGTTTAATTTGCAAAGACGCCATGGAATTTGTTGGAGAGGAACGTTAGGTTTGAAGAAGATGAAGTATGGAGAGCTCAGGTTAAGGGTATATATAGGGTACGGGTGAGGAAATGACTGAAGGATGTGGTGTTAGTCATCAGTAGTTTTAAACGACCGTTGACATGGTATTATCCTTTCAGACGTTGAAACAGCTGAAGTCGCGGTGTTAGGCATCAGTAGTTTAGAAAACTACTGAAGACCGTGGTTTTGACTTCAGGTGATTGAAACAACTGAGGACATGGTGTTTGTCATCAGTAGTTATGAAACTACTGAAGACAGTGGTTTTCATCAGCTGTTGTAAACAACTGAAGACTTGGTATTGGTCATCAGTAGTTATAAAACTACTGAAGACGTGGTTTTGCTTCAGTTGTTTAAAATGAAACAGCAGTGGTACAAACGACTGAGGAGAAAGTTCTCGTCAGCTGTTTTCGTCAATTCTTAGCTTTTCAGCTGTTTCAAACTATCCTCAACACATTCATCAGTCTTTATGGCTGATTTCAGTTGTTTCATAGGACATCAGTACTTATCTGTTTTTACTGATTTCAGTAGTTATGACTACATCAGTAGTTGTAACTACTTCAGTAGTTTAGAGCAGATGAAGTACTTCAGTACTTGTGAGAACTTTTAGCCTTCAGTAGTTATAAAAAGTACTGAGGTTAAAAGAGCTCATCAGTACTTATTGTGACATGCACTCATGATCATCAATATGAATTACTGAGATCATCAGTAGTTGTCACCTATTCTAGCTGCAGCATACCAAGCCTTAACACCAGGTTTTGGAAAGTTGAACTATCCAAAGGCTTAGTAAAAATGTCTGCAAGCTCATCAGCACTGGGCACAAACTTAGGATCAATCAGACCTTTTTCAAAACAGTCTCTTATAAAATGGTGTCTGATCTCTATATGTTTGGTCCTAGAGTGCTGGACTGGATTTTTGACAATGCAAAGAGCTGAAGCACTATCCATTAACAATGGAGTCTTAGTCTCTGTAATGCCATAATCCAAAAGTTGGTTTTGAAGCCAGAGTACCTGAGATGTACAGCTTGCAGCAGCAATGTACTCTGCTTCCGCAGTGGATGTAGCAACTGAGGTCTGTTTCTTGCTCTGCCAAGAAATCAAGCAGTTGCCTAGGAATTGGCATCCACCAGAAGTTGATTTCCTGGTCAACTTACACCCTGCATAGTCACTGTCAGAAAAAGCAACTAATTTACCAGAATGGTTGGTAGAATACCATAAACCTAGAGATGGAGTGCCTTGCAGATATCTAAAGATCCTCTTGACTGCAATCAGATGAGACTCTTTAGGTGCAGCCTGAAATCTAGCACAAACACATGTAGCAAACATAATATCTGGTCTAGAAGCTGTTAAATACATCAAGGACCCAATCATACATCTGTAAAGTGTTTCATCAACCACTTTACCTTTCTGATCTGAGTCCAGTTGTGTGGTGCTGCTCATGGGAGTAGAACAGGGCTTACAGTTTTGTAAATCAAACTTTTGCAAAAGATCTTTTGTATATTTGGATTGATGAATAAAAATTCCATCAGCCTTTTGTTTGATTTGCAACCCCAGAAAGAACTGTAATTCTCCCATGGCACTCATTTCAAACTTCTGTTGCATCAACTTTGTAAAGGCATCACACAACTTTGGATCAGAGGATGCAAAAATAATATCATCTACATAAATTTGAACAAGTAGATTATGCTGCCCAGCTTTCTTAATAAATAAAGTCTTGTCTATGGAGCCTCTAGTGAAATTGTTTTCCAGAAGAAAGTTTGATAATGTCTCATACCAGGCTCTGGGAGCTTGTTTTAACCCATAAAGAGCTTTATCAAGCTTATACACCCAATTAGGATGTTTGTTGTCCTCAAAGCCTGGAGGTTGACATACATAAACTTCTTCTTTAACTTTTCCATACAAAAATGCACTTTTGACATCCATTTGAAAGACTTTAAGTTTTTGATAAGCAGCATAAGCTAAAAACAATCTAATTGCTTCCAGTCTGGCTACAGGGGCAAAGGTTTCATCATAATCAATACCTTCTTCTTGTGCAAACCCCTGAACAACCAGTCTGGCCTTGTTCTTAACAATAAGCCCATTTTCATCAGTTTTGTTCCTAAACACCCATTTAGTGCCTATTGCACACTTACCTGGAGGTAGAGGAACCAGTTCCCACACTTGCTGTTTCTTGAACTGAAGAAGCTCAAGCTGCATGGCATCAACCCATCCATTGTCCTTTAAAGCAATGTGATAATTCTTTGGCTCTTGCTGACTGATGAAGAGAGCATAGAAGCAGAAGTTTGACAATTGCTCTTGTTTTGATACTCCAGCAGTGATATCACCAATGATTTGAGACATGGGGTGATTCTTCAGATCTTGATACACAATGAGATCTGTGCAAGTGTTTGTAGCCGGTTCAGCAGCAACAGATGGTGATGGTGAATCATTTCCTTGAAACCAATCAGTGGATGGTAATTCAAAGGAAGTTGAATTCGAAGAAATCTCATCAGCATTAGTTGTGGATGGTGCTACTGGTGCTACAGGAACATCAGGTCTAGTTGAATCAGGCAGCTGATCACTAAACCTGAAGAGGTGAGTACTGCAATCATCATCATCATCAGCAGTACCACCAGGTGGTGAACTATGACAGGAGCAACAGCAGGAGTTTGATAAGGAACATATTGCAGTATGTCCAGATCAAATAACTCCACAGGACTTTGTGGAATCTTGTCCTTTGGAGATTCATTAAACTTAACATGTAGAGTTTCTTCAACCATCTTTGTTCTGCAGTTGAAGACTCTGTATGCTTTGCAAGTAGATGAATAACCAACAAAGTATCCTGCATCCACCTTAGGATCAAATTTGTGGAGTTGATCCTTTGTGTTGAGAATAAAACAAGGACACCCAAATGCTTTGAAAAATGAAATCAGTGGAGCCAAATGATGGAGAACTTCATATGGAGTCTTCATCAACCTCTGATTTACTAAAACTCTATTTTGCACATAACAAGCTGTGTTGACAGCTTCGGCCCAAAAGGTCAATGGCAAACCTGAGTCAGCCAGCATGGACCTTGCAGCTTCAATGAGGGTCCTGTTCTTTCTCTCCACTACTCCATTTTGTTCCGGAGTCCTTGGAATGCTGAACTGCCTTTTGATTCCCTTTGAGAGATAGAAGTCATCAAGTGTATGATTTCTGAACTCAGTTCCATTATCACTCCTAATACACTTGACTGGAAGGGAATACTGCTTCTCAATGTACAGCACAAAGTGGATAATCTTCTGAGCAGCCTCATCCTTTGAATGTAGAAAGAAAGTCCATACAAATCTGGAGTAATCATCCACAATTACCAGACAGTATTTCTTCTTTGCCATGCTCATTACTCTCACAGGACCAAATAGATCCATATGCAGTAATTGCAAGCAGGCAGTGGACTTGGACACTTCAATAGGAGGAAATGAGACCTTGTGCTGTTTTCCTTTTAAACAAGCAGTGCAAGTTTCATCACAGTGGAACTCCTTTATTGGTAAGCCTCTGACTAAACTATTGTGGCTAAGCTGATTCATGTTTTTGAGATTAACATGACCAAGCCTCCTGTGCCATAGTTTAGATTCTTGAAAAGAGGCTTTGGAAAATAGGCAAGGATTACCTTTGAGATCTATCTTCTTAGAGAGATCTAAGGCATACACTCTTCCTGTCCTGTTGGCTTTCAGGAGAGTGTGATCATCCAATACCTTGTCAATCAAGGGCAAAACTTTGGATGACAGAATCCTACAGTTTTGACTTGTGAAAAGGGCAACATGGCCTTTATCACACATTTGACTGACACTCAAGAGGTTGTACTTGAGATTTTCCACATGATTAACATCATCAAATTTGATTTCTCCATTGGAGACAAAGCCCTTACCGATGATGTAACCCCTAGCATCATTGCCAAAAGAGACAAATCCCTTCTTTCCTTGAGAGTAGTCATGAAGAAGAGAGATGTTCCCAGTCATGTGCATGGATCCCCCACTGTCTACATACCAGATGCTATTTTGGCATGTTGAAGAACCCTGCAATAATAAACCAGTTAGTTTTAGAGACCCAAACCTTTTTGGTTTTGGGCCTGGTCTCATCAATAGATGGTAAACTAGCATGTTTATTTGTAACAACAGCCTGAGAGGAAGAAGATGGTGCAGAAGAGGAGTCCTTTGGCCTAGACCTCCTTTTCTGTGGTTTCAACATAGGAGAATCTAGTTGGTTAACTCTACCCAACAGATGTTGTACCATCATCACCAGCTGTGTCTGATTTTGTGATAAAGCTTTCAGCTCATCAGACACATTGCTAGTGGAGTTAGATAAGGTCCTATGTTGCACCTTCTTCTTTTGAGCACCCTCAGCTGTCACCTGTTTAACTCCTTCCTTTTTGATTGCTTTAAGGACTTAAGGGTTACAGGATTTGATGTTGCTGATACAAATGTGGTCTCAAACTCAGTTTTCATTTTTACCATTTTCTCATTAATTTCTTCCTTTTGTTTGAGTTTGGAACCTCTTTTGTACCAACACTCATCTGTAAGATGATTGAACAAACCACATACTTCACATGGTTTCTTCTTCATCTTAGGTTGATCATTAACTAAAGATGATGAAGCAACTGAAGACTTGTTCTTCAATGCTTTGGAAGCATTGGTTGCTTTCTTAACAGCATCTTTAGTAGTCTTCAAACTCTTTCTACTGCCAGTTTTCTTCTCTTCAGTACTGACAGCAGTTGAAGTTTGAACTTCAGGAGTTGAATCCTGCTCTCCAGTCCTTTCAGGACCTTCAGGATTGACTCCTGAGTTGATCAACTTATTGATCATGTGAATGTCAGCATTTGGACCATCAACATCAGCTGATAGGTCAAAGAGGACTTGATACTGACTGCTACTTCTGATTGTGCTGTATCAGAAGGTAGATCACATGACTTGATGGATTGGTTATCACTCTCACCATCAGATTCTACCTCTGCTCTTGGGGTAAAAACTGTAGGTGGAGCAGTGTGATTGTAACCAATTCCAAACTTCACATTTGAAGCAGATTGCTTACTAAGAAGCATTTCAAAACCTTTGCATGATTGTACCCATCTATCACACTCGACCTGGGTAACTGCAAGGGTTTCTTTGAGATCTTTGTACTTCTCTAGAAGTACATCTTCTCTAGCCTTATCATCAATTATTTTGCAATTCAGTTTATAAATCTCATCATTTTTATCTTTGAGCACAAACTCAAACTCAGCTTTGTTTTTGGAAATTACTTGTTCTAACTCAATGTTCTTATTAATTAAAGCTACATTTGCTTCTCTAATGGAAGCAAATGCTGCTATGCATTGTTCAGAACATAATTTGGCTTTTGCCTCAGAGGATACCTGTGATACCTGAGGTGTAGAGGCATTGGAAGATGAAGTATCAGCAGACTCCAAAGCCATAAGAGCTAGATTCCCAAAGGGACTGTCACCACCATGTTGACCAGCACCTGAGAACAGTTGATCATGACCAGACAAGTCATCTGGTAAACTGCTCCAGTCAACAACTCCTGGGGTGAAGAAGCTGTGTTGTTGAGATGAAGGTTGTTGATGAGATAGGGAAGGCTGAGGTTCTGGTAATGCATGAGGTTGTGGTGTCATAGGAACTTGAACTTGACTTGACTGTGGCATGTAGTAACAAGGGTACTGATAAGGCATTTGACCCTGAGAACAAAATATGCCGGAGATTGTTGTTGAGGATGATGACTAGATGTGACAGGATGTTGCCCTCTGTTTTGTTGACTGTTGCCAGGAAAAGTCACAAAGGGTGCAGTAGAGTTTGATCCAGTTGATCTACACTCTCTTGCAAAGTGTCCAAGCCGTTGGCATTTGTGACACCTCAACTTGCTCTTGTCAAAACCAACTTTGGTTTTGCCAGAGAGTCCTGGGAATTTTCTTCCAGTTCTTTTGTAGAACTTCTGAGATCTGATATTTATCAAGGCCATTTGGCTCAAAATATCCATCTCTTCTAAGTCATCATCTGCAATCCCCTTGAGATCATCCATGATGAAACATAAATTGTCATTATTACCTCCAGTAAACTGACCATCAACACTTACAAATGCAGAATTAGAAGTGCTCGAAGAGAAATTAATATGCTCATCATACTGGCATTCAGATGCAGCATATTCTGACTCATGACCCACCAAGGCAGTGTTGCCTTGAATAAAGTCTTCAGTGAGCTTTCCAGATGAAGACAGCTTTCTCTTCTGTTCTATCTCTCTCTCAAAAGTGAGCAATTTCCCATGGAGTTGGGTGAGAGATAGTTTGTCCAAACTTGCACTGGAGCGTAGGACAATAGTATATGTGTCCCATCTCTCAGGCAGTGATCTGAGAAATCTGTTATTCATCTGAATATTGGTGTATTCAAGTTTGACCATTTTTAGTTCAGAGATCAAACAAGAAAACCGCTCATATTGTTGAGTCAGTGTCTCACCCTTTCTATGAGAAAAAGTCTCATATTGTTGGGCAAGAATTTCTCTATTATTTGCCAAGACCTCATCAGTTCCTCCAAATTGTTCTTTCAAAGCAATCCAGAGGTCATGGGCAGTTTCATGATGCATTAGCCCAGAATAGATTTCATTGGGCAAAGCCATGGCCAGAATTCCATGGGCTTTTGCATCAATCTCAAGCAACTTTTTATCCTCATCTGAGTATTGCTCCCTCCTCTTCGGAACCATTTGATTGGTTTCCGGGTTATTCACCATAGGCTTGTGTGGACCATGTACCACTGATGTCCAACACCCTGCGCTGTTAACAGACAGGTGATGGAGCATACGTCTTTGCCATATGTTATACTCATTCCTAACCAGCATAGGAGGCTTGGTTGAGGAACCAGTATTGTGAGGATCATTGGAGGGAGTGGTCATTTTCAGTTCAAAAACAGTTTAGTTCAAGTTTTAAAAAGTTTTAGACAAACCACAACAAACTCAATGAGAACCAATAAGATCTCAGGATGAATGAGCAGAAATACAGAAAATTCAATCTCTATAACCGTTTCTTGCAAAAACAAAAGCTAATTCAATCAAACTTGGATCTTGAATAGCAGTTTCAATGATCAATTATTAGATCGATCAATGATTAACCTGCTCTGATACCATTTGACAGGATGAATGATCGTAAGTTTGATGTTTATCAAATTAAAGCAGCGGAATACACAAACGAATTAGACAAATTGTAGCAAGCAAACAATATATGTAAGCGTTAAGATGCATACGGTTATAGGGAGAGAATATGAATTTCTGATTTCTAGGAATGTTTATAGATGGAGAATATTTCTAATCAAATCAATCAAACATTCCATTCAATTGCTCATATCGCTCAATGATTACAATGGGTTGTCACTCCTTATATAGAGTGCAACAGTCACTGCTGTTATCACGGAAAGTGACAACTGGCAGATCCAATACAGAAATAACTAAATCTTAACAAACTACTGAAATGTTCACAACTACTGAGAACATATCAGCAAGTTAAGTACAAAATATAAAACTACTGAAACTACAACGACTGAAGAACAAGCTCTTCAGTCGTTTTACAAAACTACTGAAACATAAAACATAAAACTACTGATATCACAACTACTGAAGAAGTACTCTTCAGCAGTTGTGACAAACTACTGAGGCTTCAGTACTTGGTCTTCAGACTTTGATCTTCAGGCGTTTCATCAGCTGATGACTTCAGTAGATATCATCAGCTGATGTCTTCAGTCTTTGTCTTCAGACTTTGTACATCAGTTGTTGATCTTCAGCACTTGTGAACTCTTCAGCTGTTGTGCTTCAGTACTTTGGTCTTTCAGCTTCAGCACTTGTGTTCTTCAGCTGTTGTACTTCAGCACTTTGGTTCTTCAGCTGTTAAGGTCTTCAGCACTTGATCTTCAGCTGTTGAAGTCTTCAGCACTTGTCAAACTACTGATGAGGCTTTCAGCAGTTGTTGTGATACCGTGTGGGACTTAGAGATTTTCTGATCTTGGCTCATGGTTCTTTTGGTCCAACAAGACTAGATAGCTGCATGTTTTAGTCAGTTTGTGCACCTTTAGTCTCATATTCCCCTCATCTTTATCAGAAGACCATTGGGGGATGAGAGATTGGACCAAAGTCCTCTCTCTCACCACCAGCTTCAGGTTCTTAGCTGCTGGTTATTCTCTGCTCCTATTGCATCTATTTGAGATGCCAGTGGCTGAGTTGCCATGGTTAAGGTCTTAATGATGTATCACTTTTAAAGTGAAGCCTCTTCTATATGGACATCCTGAACAGGTCAGAAGTGTCCACCTCAGTTGTAGGTGACTGATGTGGGATAATGTAGGAGACTCAGGAGCTTCATCTCTCTTTGAGTAGGGTAAAGAAGAGAGACTCATTATACTCACTGAAACCTAGGATCTTCATCATATAGAAGTCAGGTGGGGGATTGGTTGGTTGAGATCTATAGGCTGGGGATGGTAACTATCCCCTAAAGGTTAATCCTTGAGTGTTGGACTCAGAGTGATGGCTTAAGGCAGTTGGGCTAATGAGCTCATCAGGCTGAGCATGAGGAACCTCAGCACTGATTCTTGAAGAGATTGGAGTGGTCTGCTCCTCAGAGAAGTGGGAGCTCCAGTGTCCACTTTTTCTTATATGGGTGAGTATATGGGGGCCTCCACAGACTGAATAGCCTGAGCAAGGGTTCGTTTGGATTTTCTTTGGTAAGTAATGGTGATTTGAGGCTGTGTGGGTGGTTGAGAGGTAGCAGGTGTGGCTCAACACTAGCTTGTGCTGCTAGGTTGTCACTTTGAGCAATGAGCTCTAACATTTGGGACAAGGGTTGTTTCTACCCCAGAGAAGCCAAAAGTGGGCTTCCTCAGTATTTTAAAGATGTCGGGCTTCATCTGTCCCAATTTAAGAATGTTACCTGTTTCCCTCAACTATGAGCCCAGTTCACAGTTAAGAATGTACGGACATATCTAGGAAACATGTAATACTCTAGGAGTCCAAATTAGCAAGTAAATTTGTATAAACAAACTGAGAATACCTGAATTTGACCCCCTGAACCATACGCAGCAAACATAATATCAGGCCTGCTAGCAGTAAGATACATAAGAGACCCAATCATAGCCCTGTATAAGTGCTCATCTACACACTCCCCCTCAAGATCAGGTCCAGGGAGTGGTTTCTAGCTATGGGTGTCTTAGCAATCTTACAGTCAGTCATGTTGAACCTTTTAAGTATGTCTTGAACATACTTTGACTGACTTATGAAGATGCCATCTTCAACTTGCTTCACTTGAATTCCCAGAAAGAAATTGAGTTCCCGCATGGCACTCATTTCAAATCTGTCTTTCATCAGCTTCTCAAAGTCTTTGCAGAGCTTTGGATTAGTTGAACCAAAGATGATGTCATCCACGTACACTTGAACTAGCAGTATGTCATTTCCCTGTCCTTTGATGAAGAGAATTCCATTTATAGTACCTCTCCTGTATCCATGTTTACAAAGATACTCAAATAGTGTCTCATACCATTTCCTGGGTGCCTGATGCAGCCCATAGAGAGCTTTGTCAAGCTTGCAGCCATAATTAGGATGATCAGGGTCTACAAAACCAGGTGGCTGTTTGACATATACCTCTTCATCTATCACTCCATATAAAAAGGCACACTTCACATCAAGCTAAAAGACCTTGAAGTTCTTGGATGCAGCAAATGCCAGGAAAATTCTAACAACTTCTAATCTTGCCACTGGAGCAAAGACATCAGTGTAGTCAATCCCTTCTTCTTGTGTATCCTTGAACAACCAGCCTAGCTTTGTTCTTGATGGTGATGCCTCTATCATCTTTCTTGTTCCTAAACACCCATTTGGTTCCAATGGTAGTCTTCCCAGAAGGAAGAGGACAAAAGTTCTAAACTTTCTGCCTTTTGAGTTGAAGCAGCTCTTGCTACATAGCTTCAACCCAACTTCCATCCTTTAGAGCTTCATCAAATTTCTTTGGCTCTATCTGGGATAAGAAACAAGAGTGAAGAAAAACATTTGCTTCATGGGTTTGTCCTTTTGTTCTTACCCTTGTGACAACATCTCCAATGATGTTTGTGGTGGGTTGAGACTTGTGGATCCTAAGCTAAGGGATCACAGCAATTGCTGAGAGAGATCTAAATTAGAGAAATTTAGATCTGCCATAGATGTATCTCCCACCACATCAGCACACTTTTCAAGAGAGACTTGATCCAAGCAGTGTGTGACATCATTGATGTTCTCATCTATGGTGTGGTTAGTGGCATCAAGAAATTCTTGGTCACTATCACCACCACTATTGTTGTCTTCAATAATTGAGGTGTTCTTATTTGGTTGTGGAGCCTCTGAGCTGGAATTTGAAGGCACCCCAGATGTATCAGCTGAGTTTGTCATTGTAGTGCTGATAGAAACCTCATTAGCAGTAGTTCCAACTGGAGCTGAAGATGTATGATTTGAAGGTCTTCTTAGCTCAAATCTTGGATCAGGATCACCTGTATTTAAATTTTCTGCAGATCCTGAAACATTCTCACAAGACTTGTTACAACAGTTGGTAACTAAATCAAGATCAAATAACCAATCTGGACTAGAACCAGCAACACAAGGTGTGTGTTCATTGAAAGTCACATCGGCTGACTCCTCAAGAATTTTAGTTCTGAGATTGTATACTCTGTAAGCCTTAGCTTTAGAAAAGTATCCAATAAAGTGTCCATCATCTGATTTCTCAGCAAACTTGGCAATTTGATCTTTGGTATTCAAGATGGTGCAAGGACAACCAAATGACCTGAGAAAACCAATGAAAGGTTTCCTCTTATGCCAAAGTTCATAAGGAGTCTTGCCATGAGTCTTAACTACTAAAACTTTGTTCTACACATAGCAGGAAGTGTTGACTGCCTCTGCCCAGAAGATGATGGGCAGCTTAGAGTCAGACAGCATGGTTCTTGCAGCTTCAATCAGTGTCATGTTTCTCCTCTCAGCAACACCATTCTCCTGAGGAGTCCTGGGAGCACTGTATTGTCTTGTAATACCCTTTTCATCACAGAATGTATTAAGGATTTGGTTCTTAAATTCAGTTCCTTGATCACATCTTATGATCTTGAACTTGTGATCAGATTGATTCTCAATCTTTAAGACGAAATTCTTCAGAATCTCAGGAGTCTCATCCTTAGTTCTAAGGAAGAAAACCCAAGTGAATCTTGTAAAGTCATGTGTGATCACTAGACAGTAAGAGGTCCTTCCTAAACTCATTACACTGGTGGGGCCAAAGAGATCCATATGTAACAAGTGTAGGGGTGTAGTGATGGAGTTCTTTTCCTTAGGCTTGTGAGATACCTTATGTTGCTTCCCTTTTAGGCATGCAACATAATGGTCATCACTTGTAAACTCTTTCTTTGGAATTCCAGTTACCAAATCATGCTTAATTAGTTTATTCATGTTCTTAAAATTTACATGGCACATTCTTTTATGTCATAGGAAAGACTTATCATTATTTGCTTTAGACAGAAAGCATGAAACTTCTCCAGAGGGAGAGGTTTCTTGCAAGTCCATCTTGTACATGTTTCTTTTCTTAGGTAAGCAGGATATGCTCATGAGGATGACCACACCAGGCTTAAGAGCAATGCACTCATGCTCAGTAAAGAGCATGTTATGACTCTGATCACAAAATTGAGATACACTCAGAAGATTGTATCCAAGCTCCTTGACAAAGTTTACCTTTTCTATGTTGAGCTTACCATTTGTGACCTTGCCCTTTCCAGAAATGTAACCACCTTCATCTCCTCCAAAAGTAACTGGTCCTCCATCAATCCTTTCAAAGTTCTGGAGTAATGACCTATTGCCTGTCATGTGCCTGGAACAGCCACTACCAATGATCTAGACATTTTTGTTTGTCTTCAACAGTCCCTGCACAAAGAAGATGATTAGTTACATTTGGAAGCCTAAGCCTTGCTTGTCTTGGGCTTATTAACAGAAGGTAATTCAACAGTAATAGATCCTATGGTTGTACTAAGAGGATCTTGAGCTGTTATTGATGGAGAAATCTTAGTCACTTGGTCTTTCTTTGACTTCCACACCACCTTTGGAGTCTTGGACTTGACCTTCAAAACATCGGAAGCTTTGATGACTGATCCTTCGGAAGATTCTGCAGACATTGCAGCAGACTTTAGTGCTTCGGAAGAACTTCTTTCTTCCCAGACCAACTTCTCTTCCAAAGGTAATTTTCCACTTGTCTTCTTCTGAGATTTGGATCTTCCGAGGGAAACAGATTTTTCTTCCGAAGCTTGAATCTTCTTGAGACCCTTTGAAGTCTTTGTTTTGGTCATATGGACAGTACCTTTAGGATTGTATGGTCAATCCTTAGCAATGTGAGTGGTACTGTCACACATGACACAGTTCATCTTCTTCTTCACAAGAGCCTTTTCCTGAGAATTGGACTATCTTTGGTCACATCCCGTCTCCACCTTCATCTTTGCAGATGCTGAGACAGTTCTCTTGGGCTGATAACTATGCTTGGAGTTGGATGGTCCAGGCTGTGCAACAGTGGTACACAGTAGATCAGTCTTCTTCTTGTTACTAAGATGAGTTGAACAAGAACCAGAACTCTTAGCAGAAGAGTTTTGGTTGATGTCTTCAGTCCCTACCACTTTAAACCCTGCAGAGATGAAAATTTGTTTCTGCTTAGAATCAAAAGTAGCCTTGATCTCTTGAGCCTTCCTAGCCTTTCTTTTGCTCTTTCTGATCAAGTTCTTTCTCATGGACTTGGTCATCACAGTCTTCTTTTTCTCCTCAGAAGGATAGTGACCCTTTTTGGAATCCTCCTCTTCACTCTTCTCAGAGAAATTCTTCACTATCTCTTCTTCATCCTCTTTACTCATAGGATCTATGAGAGGAAGCTCATCTTCATAAGTTCCACACCTAGGAGATCTTACAGACAAGATTGTGTGTGGAGGAGCTATCTCATTGGATCCCAATCCCTATCTGTTTTGATAGCACACTTTGTTGTGCAGGGATGAGGATATCATGTTCTTGAAGGTCTCTTCTTCAAGAACACTCTTTTCTGCCCTGGCTTTGCTGACCACAAGCTCAGCCTGGCACTCAGTTAACTTGGTTATGAGATCTTTGATTTGAGTCCTAAAATCTATGTGTTTATGTTTTAGAACTGAAATGGTTTTCTCTAGGTCCTCTATCTTTAGTTTATAATCATTTTCAGACTTTCTAAAATCAGATTTTAAAATATTTAAGGACTCAAGGTCAGATCTCATCTCCAGGTTATAGGACCTATATCTGTTAACTTTAGCAATGCATTCAGGAGTGCAAAGATGTTCTAATACCTTGGCTTCATCATGATCTGCCATCAATGCTTGGTTAGGAGAAGCATCTTCAACCTGAAAGCTCCAGTCAAAGCCTCCTTCTTCAACAACAACAGTAGCCTACTGCTTTGACTTCTCATTCCGGAGAGCTTTGTTAGTGTAGTTTGGTCTGGACTGTGTTTGGCCACCATTTGCTCTAGGTGCCTACACTCTCTGGCAAAGTGGCCCATCAAGTTACAATTGTAACACTTGACTTTTCCTTTGTCCAGGCCAAACTTTCCACTGGTTGCATTTCTTGGGAACTTCCTTCCAGTCCTCTTGTAGAACTTCTTGGCTCTGTGAGTGAGAAGAGCCATCTGCTGGACTATTTCCATGTATTCCAGATCATCTGGGTGAATACAGTCCAGGTCTTCAAGAGTGAAAAGAGAGTTGCCACAGCTTTCATCAGAAGACACAAAAGCTTGAGAAGAGCTTGTCTCTTGGAATGGGCTTCCTTGAGTGTAGTTCTCCCTTGGTGTCTTTGGGAAGGTGATGAAAGGACCCTTTGGTGAGTTGTCAGGGTAGCATAAGAGATGATGTTTGGGTTCTATGCTATCCCTTTCAACCACATGTAGGGCTGAACCCATTTGATTGTTGGAGTTTCCAGATGAACCTTGCATGTTCATCTCCATCTGGTAGCCACTAAGAATCCCATATAACTCTGTCAGAGTAAGAGTTTTGAGATTTTCACTTCTCTTGATCATCACATAGTAGTGTGTCCATTTCCTAGGAAGTGAGGACATGAACTTTCTTACAATGTCTCTATTCTCAAGAGAAACTCCTCCATCCACTAGGGTATCCACAATCTCAACATACCTAAAGTACTGCTAAGTCATGGTTTCACCTATTTTAAAGGTGAAGTTTTCAAACTGCTGCTTCAGGAGATCCTTCTTATTCTCCTTGGCTTCAAAGGAATCCTCATACATTAGTTTCAGTGCATCCCACAGCTGCTTGGCTGTTTTGCACTTCTTGAAACCTTTGTACACAGAGTTTGGAAGGGCAGTTTGAAGAGCTGTCATGGCTTTTCTGTCAATTTCTACTCTCTTCCTATATTCATCAGAGTAGTTAGCCATATCTTTTGGGATCATACCAGCACCAGCATCAGAAGGGGTGCTGGGTATGAAAGGTCCATTCTCAATAGACTCCCACATTCTTGAATCAAGAGACCTGATGAAACCTTCCATTCTCAAACACCAGGTATCAAACTCATCAAGCGTGATCAATGGGGAATTGTTCATGGTTCCAGTTTCCATATCAGTCTTGGAAATGGTTGCCATTTGAAAAGTTTAGTATTTGTGTGTGTGAGGGATCTTAAGATGGTGAAATCTTATATCAAGAGCCTGAATGCTCTGATACCAAATGCAGGACCGTTGAAGGGTGTAGATTTACAACACAAAAACACAAAGAGGAGATTAACTAAAAACTTAATCAAACAGTAAACTGGATTAACCAAGGTAAGACACTAAGAACACAAGTAATATAAGAGACAGAACACAAAGAACATAAGTATATGGTTTTCAAGATTGCAGTATATTGCTTTCTCTATGTTCTATTACAAGTGTTACAAAGCATAATAGAAAGATACAAGAACATGAGATACTTATACTACATCCTACAGCCGGCTATACTTTGAAAGCCAGCTGGATACAATTGACTAGACACAAAACAAAATCAATTGTAGAGTCAAAAGGCAGATTACCTTTTGACTTGTGACTATGACATGCCATAGCTCATATCCTTATCTATTACAAAAAAGGATAAAGTACATAGAGTAGAAAGTTACAGACTCAAGACCTCAATGTACAGTTACCAAAAGCATGGACCTTTTCACCAACTCATGTAAGTTGGTGACCTTACAGAGGTGCAGCGGAAAGGTGTCCAGCTTTATGGAAAAGTACATCAGATAAAGTATGTATTAAAAGTCTTCGGAAGAAATCTGTCTTTATGAGTTGAAGCTTTGGAAGACTTTGTCTCTAAGGCTTCGGAAGACTTCATATTTGGCTTCGGAAGATATTGGTCTTGGCCTCGGAAGATTTTACACTTAGAGTATTTTCTGTTGCATGTGTAAAACTTCCTAAGCATTCTTCTTCAATGCACTTGTGCAGCATGCAGGATAGACATTGGGTGTTTAGGTTGCATCATCCTCTTCAATAATCTCTACAAAGAGGATATTTCATTATCTGAAGGGTACACCAACACTTGGGTTGTGGTATCCTCATGACAATGATTTTGAGCTTACCGCGTACAGTGATTCGGATTATGGCAGCTGCAAGATGAACTACAAATCCACCTCGGCAGGATGTCAATTCTTTGGTAGAAGATTAGTCACGTGGTAGTGTAAGAAGCAGAAATCAGTTGTGTTATCAACCTGTGAAGCTGAATATGTTGCTGCTGCAAGCTGTTGTTCTCAAATCATTTGGATTCAATAGCAGATGCGGGACTACGTTTGAAATTTTCTAACACCCCTATATTTGTTGATAATTCTGCTGCAATAGCCGTTACTAAAAATCCTATCCAACATCCTAAGACCAAACACATCGGCATTAAATATCACTTTATACGTGATTGTTTTGAAAAGAATCTAATCGATGTTGTTAAGATAAATACGGATTTCCAACGCGTTGACCTCTACACAAAAGCCTTTGATAAACCATGTTTTCTATATCTGTTAGAGGTCAATGACGTTAAAAAGAAAAGTGATGTAATTCCAGAAGATGAACATGTTTAGTCCGATGCGTCGAGTCAATATTTCTTTTATTTTCTTTAAATTTATCTCATTTTATTTAATTAACTTTATTGGTTTTTTTCTTCGCCTATTAAAATACTAAAAACGCAAATTGTTTACGGTTTTAGAATTTTAGGGGGAGAATAGGTTAAGGTAAAAAAAACGAGGGAGGAGGACAGGCAAGCTAAAAGAAATGAGATTGGATCTGTGAAACTGATTCAACGACTATGGAAAATGATAGTAGACAAGAACAACAAATTTGGGACTTTAAAAGATCTAAATTGAATTAGATGCGAAATTCAAAGTATAAGTCTGAGAAGTCTAAGCAAAGATAAAAGGAAAAATGATAGTAAAACTAGCTGCTACTAAGGTAACATGGAGAAAGTAGACCTAGAGGTTGCTAAACCATTAGATGATGTGTCGGTAGATTCAACATAATAGATAAATAGACCTCGTTGGTGATCTCAAGATCAAACTAAGTTGTTTAACAAGCTGTTGGTTATCATCTTATCCCTGGTTAACACAATCAACAGAGTTCCAATAAGGTGTGACGAGCAAAATAAACGCCGCAAATGTGTGCGGATGACCAAAATATGAGCAAAGCACATAATGAAAATTGCAAAAAGCAATCAAACTAATAACCTATGTTGTTGGTGCGATCTGTATAAAAAGAATAAAATTGCTCTAACAAGAAGACAGGTTGTGCGCCTCTCTGCTATGCGGTGGCACTGACCTGAGGATAAGCATAACCTATATATTCTAGAATTCATTGTTGTTTGCCGCCTCTCTGATGTGCGGTGGCACTGACCTGAGGCTTGGCTTCTCTTTGAAAGCTCTACGAATAGTTTCTTCTTGTCAATATACCCGTAGACCGCTCAAAAATCACCTGAGGAATGTTGATTACCATATAAGCGTGGGATCCACAAATGCTTGTTGAAATAATTAACCTAATGTATCACCAATCTATGTCAAAAATCTGTGTATGAATTTAAGTGGACAAGTATACTGACAATCATCGTGGTTGCAAATTTTGAAACTCCAAATCAATGTGTGGGTCTTATAGTACTAGTATGATTTCCTTAATTTGCTAATGACTCTCGACGAAAAAAAGAATCTAGCATCAAATGATTTTGGTAACACGTCCTGAATGATTTGATTACCTGTATGATTCCATAATGAATCGTTCCACTTATGGTCAAAATAACTTGAAGCTGCCAGTTCAAGAAATAAATCTGTTAGATTTCTATCTTAGGATTTCCACCTCACACAAAATCACAAAAACATTTTTAGTTTTGTCTTTTAATTTTAGGTGTCTAATTTTTTTAGTAAATTTAGTTTTTAACGTCGGATTATGCCGTGGAATTCAATCTGGGATTTAATCACTTAAAAGGGTCACGTCTGAGGTGACCAAATGTGTTTTCAATGTTAAAAGGGTCACGTCTGAGGTGACCAAATGTGTTTTCAACTGTTAAATGGGTCACGTCTGAGGTGACAAAATGTGTTTTGTTTAAAAGGATCACGACTGAGGTGATCAAATGTTGCCAAAGTTAAAACGATCATGTCTGAGATGATCAAATGCTCGTAAAGTCTTATCAAAATTTAAAAGTGGTTAAGTGTTGAATGGTCATAAGTCTAAATCATAAGGATGAGCCATTCACATGACTGGACCATAAGTATGGACCAGCCGTACGAATGGGCAATACGAATGAGCCCAGTCGCACGACTAAGCCACACGTATGGCCCAGAAATGCGATTGGACCATCAACATGGGTCAATCCAGGTGATTGGATCATCAGAATGAACCAATCGCATGGAGGAGAGTGATCGAATGACTCAGTCGCACGACTGACTTCTAGTCGCACGACTGATGATGACCGATTGAATCAGCTGCACGAATGAGTCTCAATCGCACGAACCAGCTGTGCGATTAGGTTCAATTGCACGACTAGAACACACTCTAGTATTAATAAAGAGGGAGTCGGTCGCAGTCACTCATCACTCCCGACTCGCCCTCAAGTCGCACTAGAGCACTAGTACTCTGCCAAAATGGTGTTTCATTAATGTAGCATTGTTACTGTGATTCTAACAGTTGTTCCACTCATCTACAAGTACACTTCAACTGAACTCGGTCAAAATGAACGTTCTAAGTGCTGTTTTTAGTGTTGAAATCGCTAAAACTCAGAACCGACACTTCTTTTTCAGAATAGAACACTTCAATGGTCCCACATGTTGGATTAAATGAACCTAAGTGATAATTCGAGTCTTTGTGGTCAACATGATTCTAAACACAAAGTGTAATGTTATGTCTTGTTAAAGAGTAAAAACTTTAGTGTTTAATAGTGAAGTATGCGAATGGACACGCTAATGAACTCCAGTCGCACAATTGAGTGAGCCGAATGACTCAGTCGCATGTATGAACCATATGGATGAGTTCAGTCGCATGACTGGCCTAATCGCATGGTACAGTATACGACTAAGCTCAGTCGCAGGCTCAATCGTACGACTGAGCCCAATCGCACGACTAAGACTCAGTCGCATTGTCCATTTGTACGACTGAACTAAATGAATCAAGTTCATTAAAATCCAAATGTCATCCATGTACACAAATTGTAACGTATATGTGTCTTGCGTTGCAGCACTATGGCTGAACGATGGATAATGAACATCAAGCATAATGCATGTGCACATGTCGATGCTATTCTGAGGATGAAGTACACTGGGGACATCAACGCAGGTGTGCTCAACAAGAGAAACTTGGGCCTCCTATTTAAGTGCTTAGCTCATGTCAGCCGTAAGTGCATAGCGTCAAGGGAAGGAGAAATTCATGAGATATCCGACCAAATCCAGTATGCATACTTAGTACTAATGCTAAACCACCTGTCCACGTGCTCTCACATGATCCTCTCCTGCTTGATGGAGAGGAAAAAGATGATGTTTTAGACAGAGATTGGAATAATGCTATGCAAATGGGTGGTGGTATGGATGAAGAAGATTCTCAAGAAACTAACAAGGTTATGTCACTTAATGTACAAGATGTCTATGCTTATTGGTTACACTGGAGTATCTCTTAGGCTTATGAACAGCAGATTGATCCACAATAGAGCCAAAAGCTTGCTGAAGAAGTACTAAAGATCCTAGAAGAAGGTGATGACCGTGAAGTTGAACCTAAGTTCCTGGTGCATTGGCAGTGTGACAATTTCAGCCCGATCAAGAATCTTTTGAGGAACCGATTGAAGATTGTGTGATGTACACATCTAGCTCAATCTGAAAAGACTACATATCAAGACAAAAGGAATTATTAGATGTTTATGTATTTGAAAACTTTTGTAATTGAATCATGTATTAAACTCATGTACAAAATGTTTATATTTATTAAATGTTTACTGTCTTGATTATTGACTAATGGTTGATATGTTTATATGTTTAAATCAAGCAGATCATTCATCTTAGTAAGATGAATAAGATGTTGCTCCCCTGCAGTAGATCAAGACTCAGTTCACTATGATACGTGATCTGCAAGGGATTGTCAGGAGGTCAGTAAGCTATACTCCCGAAGAAGGAGAAATTATTCACAACCTCACTGATGAGCAACTCGCAGAAATGTTCCGGTTAAACCCGGATGAATTGGTTAAGGATGCCACTACTGTCGATGTTGCTAGTGATGATGAGCTCAATGATGTTGATGAGATAGATATTGAAGACATCACAACACAGCACTATCCGGAATATACTGATCGAGAGGGAAATATGGTTCCTGATTTTGGAGATACACTCGACAATGATATGCAGGTTAAATTGGATACAATGGAGAGGGAAACCGAGAAACCAGAAAGCCAAGCCCAAGCCTCTGACGCTGATGTTGAGAACAAAAAGGCTGAATGGACGGCTTGTTTTGCATAGATCCGTGCTCAACGCACAGCGCCAAAGCCGAGTGCCTACGCCAAGCTCTACAAACTAAAGAAGCATCTTAAGGTGTCTGGCAAGATTATAACATGAGCTTACTTTGAGGATCTAAATGTGTATGCAGTGAAGAGGGAGAAGGGAATCGAGTACTTTAGATTTCCACATGATCTGAAGACTCTTCCTGGTTTTGAGCTCAACCAGTTGGAATGCCTGAACCTGCTGTATGCTGACCCCAGGAAGATGTCAGGCTAGTTTAAAGTTGCGTTGGAGAGAGAATACCACACACAATGGGTTAATTTCAAGCCTCAACAACCTATGAGGTACATTCGAAGGTTGGAGGTGGACCCAAGGACTGGGAAACCCAAAGTGGTGCTGAAGTGGAGTCCTCCGCGCACTATGTCAACGATCCCCATAAGGGAAATGCCACAGGACTTCACTCCCCACTTCAAGTGGTGGTATTATGACTGGCGTACAGGAGAAGCGGTCATAGTATTACAGAAAGAGCGCCAAATGGAGACCATCGGGGTATTTGACCCAATGTGGCTAACCAACCTGTCAGCTAGTGATGTTTATACTTTATACAGGTGGTCATTATTCTATGATCCGCAGGACATTGTACAGGCCCTCCAGTTTCAGAACGTGATAAGACTCTGCTTTGCATTCGAGATACATGCTGGAGTCACTGTCGAGGAGAGGCATAAGAAGTTTGACGAGCTAATGAAGGATGCCAGACAATGAAGGAAACTTGGTCCAAGGGGGAGTTTGTTGATCCATATGTACCTAGTTTACGGTTTTAATGTAATATGTATGTCATGTCCTAAATGTAATGAAACGAATGAGTTGAATGAAACATAATATGTGGTTGTTGATCTTAATGTCTAATGTTTCAGTGTATGTTTTAATGTTTATTATTTATTAACGCATATGAAACCAACAATATAGGTTTGTGGCTGTTTGAATAGATCTTAGTCAAGTAATGATTGAGAAACATATTCAAACCTAGTCGTATGAAGTTTTCATGCGAATGGGCCATGCAAATGGACCATACGCATTTCATGCTAATAGACCAGTCGTACGACTGAACTAGGAGACTAGATCAGTCGCACGACTGAGACATACGGAGGACTCAGTCGCACGACTGAACCTTCAGTCGTGTGATTGACTCAGTCGCATGCTTTAGTCGCACGACTGAACCATGCTAATGGTCTAGTCGTACGATTGACTAACCCTAACCTATAAATACCACTTAATTCATGAAAAAAACACTTTGAAGAATTCGACTCCTACTCGTACCCTAGCCGTCCAGAACGTCCAAGAAAGCCAGTCCAAGTTCATAGATCGTTTTTGATCGATTCCTATTCATTCTTAACGTTTAGTTTATTGTTATATCGATCGGGTTAACGTTCTCACTGATTGGATCGCCAATCAAATAGGATTCCGCACTATTTGAGTTGGTATACACGTAAGTCAGTTAGTACTCCGTCCAGTACACGGTCCTTAACAGATTTAACGACTCAGTTTTAGTGATTGAGAAATTGACAGAATTCAGTTATATAGTGATACCAATGTTTTTCATTCACTAATAGTTATCTTTCATGGTATTATAATTATACAATTAGTCGATATACCCTATGATACCAAAATATAATCAACTTTTGAATACAACTTTAATCTTTGTATCATACTGAGATGACAAGAAAACAATCTAAACACAACAAGTTGTTTTTTTAATTAGCAAACGAACCTATAAAAGAAAAATTAAGTACTAAAATATTTAATGAGTTAAAACATATTATATATAACAAGAAAAAAATAAAATTGTAACTTATGAAACTTGTTGGTGAAATTTTGTGAGTGATATGATAATGTAAAAAAACATTACTGAATAATAATCAATTTTTTAAAAGTGTTTTAATCAAGTCATTTATATTTTTATTTGTTCAAATCAAATTATTAAAGTTTTAGGAGTGTTTTAATTAGGTCACTCATATTTTTTTTCTAATTTATAGTTGTTTTAAATAATTTGGTTTTCTATAAATATTTTTACTGTTTTAAGTATTTTAATTTTTTAAAAATATGTTTTCAATTTATTAATGATTTAATAAACTTTAGTGATCTAATTGAAACAAAAGGGTGATATGATTGGAACAAAAAAGCTTATAAAAAACTTAATTATAATAGTTTTGAAACATGATTAATATTTTACAAGTTATCCCTAATATAAATGACATTGAAAGATAAAAATTGAGTAGGAAAGTATATTACCCCTATATTAACTATGGTGTAGACGAACAGTTTTTTTTTGTACAAGTTGTTTTACAAATGGTTGAAGTTCTAAATGCGCTTTCTTGGTTGTGCCTCCTTTTTAAGTGTTTTTCTCTGAGTTTTGGGGAGAAAAATGATTTTCCGGTGGTGGTTTGCGGTGCTCCTGTCGGCACCTTAGGGCTGAGCGGTCACCATGGTTCTGTTGTCTCAAGCCTCGGCTGTCATTCGTTTGGTGTGCCACCCCTTTCAGACTATTTCCTCATTTTTCTGATGTCACTGTCGCTGGCGGTTCTAGAGATTGAGAGTTTTTGGCAGTGGGTTTTTAGGAGAAAACTAGTTTTTCAGTGGCATTTTCCTGATGTCACCATTTTTCCCCTTTCCTTGTGTGTTGTCATCATGGCTGTTGGTCTTCCCCTAGGAGTCTTCGCCCTTGCGATCAACGCTTGTGGCCCTCCGCCTTTGTCGCTGATGTACGATATGTCGTTTCCTTCTACTCCACGATCCTCTATGTGCTTTTGGCCGTTATCGTCTACCTCAGATGTTTTGCCCGTGGCTAGGTGCTTTAGGTGACCCGACCACCAGCTTGCCCCATATAGGGATCGAAGGGGAGATGTTTGGGGTTTACTACGTTGGATGCCTGGACCGCGGCCGCAATGCTTCGATAAGGCTGTGGATGGTGGCAAATCGTGCTCCGACGACTTCCTCTGGTGCTTCAGTCATGGGCATCATCCTCCAGTGTGTATGGATATGGCAAGTCTATTTAGTGCCGCCTCCAGCAAGCCTGTTGGCGAGCAATGTAGTGGCAAGTAGTTGGTGAAAGTTGATGCCTCATCTGGTTATTCAGTTCTGGTCCGAAACCAGGGGCGGAACTACGCTTTAGTAAACGGGGTCAAGTGACCCCATTGATTTTTGAACCCGTAGTGTAATGTATAATATCGAATTTTTTAGTTAATCCATAGTTTTACAGGAAGTGAACCCATTAATATATTAAAGTTAAAAATATAACACAAATAGAATGTCTGGGTCAATAGTATGGGTGCCTCTCCTCCAACTTGAGTTGTAGCTTGTAGCAACCCTTTTTTTCATTTTTATTTATATTAAATTACTAAACTAACCTTATTATAATAACACACAACAAACCTTTAGCCTCCATTGAAAAGGACTCGTGCATTTGTTACATTGAAAATGAGTTTTTTGCAAATGTGTCGATTGAAAATGTAATGAAACGGTTTCAAAAAATAAAGACGTGTAGAGAACAACTATAAAATGTAAGTTTTATTTGATTTCTTTTAATATTATATTTTTATTAACATTTTCTAATACAATTTAATTATATTCCGAACCGACCCAACTCGACCAGACAACCCGAAAAATTTTATATTATCTTGTTGCAAAACGAAAGACCCAAAAAACAATGACCTATTGAGAAAATTTCTTGGTTCTGCCACTATCCGAAACACTACCTTGAAGCCACAGATCAATGACGATGTTCCATCTGAGATCCCGAGTCCATGATGATGATGAAATACGCATTTGAGACAACTATAGATGTGTAAAGATTATTCCTTTGATTGTGTTTTGAGTATGATTTTGTTGGCCATTTTGGTTTTGTGTTGGTTAGGGTTGTCTTGGTTTTGGGTTTGAGTCTATGATGGAAATAGCTTTGTTGGTTGACTTGCATTCCATGTCATGTTGGCACTGATAAAAAACTAAAAAAATGTTGTGTTAGTTGTTTTGGCATGACAAATTGTTGTTTGCAGGTATGAAAGACCGACACTTCTGAGCCTCTAAAATGTTTGCAGGAAAATGCCAGTTTTTGATCCGAATATACCAGTAATCATGATGGAGAAATAGTTGACTCGTGAGTTTGAACGTTGATCAAACGCATGATAGAGAAGTCGGTTTGAATGTCCATCACACACGCAACACATTTCATAGACATCAATAGTAGAAATCCAAAAGTAAAGTTATTTTATAAAGAAAAGCTATAAAAAATACACTTAAACAACGTATAAGTGATTAATCTTTATAGAATATTATAACATCATTCATTCCAATATTTAAATAAATTATTATAGTCAACGATCAATAGAACTACATATTTTATATTCATTTTAAATACTTTAATATCAACTTTAACCGTCAAAGTGTCCAACTGTCAATCCAAAATCACATCATACATATTAATATTATTATTATTGTATGAATGAATCACATTACATCTTATGTCTATAGGAGCAGTTATTCCCCCTATATTCCTTCACTCTCCTTCCTCCACGTGTCTCTATAATTCTCTCGAACCACCATAACATCCTCATTGTTCCACAAAATCATCAAAAATCTCTCTCTCCACACACACACACACATCATCATCATCATCATCATCATCATCATCATCATCACAGTTCAATGGCGGGAAACGATTGGATTAACAGTTATTTAGAGGCTATACTTGACGTAGGCCCTGGACTTGACGATGCGAAATCGTCCTTACTCCTCCGTGAAAGAGGTCGATTCAGTCCTACTAGATACTTTGTTGATAATGTTATCGGTTTTGATGAGACTGATTTGCATCGATCCTGGGTTAAAGTAAGTTCGATTCCTCTAATTTACGATTGATATGCATGTGTTCGTCCAATTGGTTTGTGTGTTGAGTTGTTATGTTGTGATTTTAACGTTGATTGAAGGAATTGAATGGAATGGAGTTCGGTTGAATGATGATTTTAAGTTGTTTTTTAGTTTTGTGTATTTGTTGTTGGTTGAAAGTGGAAATTGTTTATTGTTGTGTGTTTATGAAGGCTCAGGCGACGAGGAGTCCTCAAGAGAGGAATACCAGGCTTGAGAATATGTGTTGGAGGATTTGGAACTTAGCGCGTCAGAAAAAGCAGGTTTTTGTATTTTTTTCTATTTGTTTGGTTGTTGATTTTGGTTTTTATGCAATTAGGTTTTGATTCAGTTGGTGAATTAATTCTAAAAGAACAGAAGAAAAAGGATTTTGATTTTTGAAAGCAGCTATGAGGTTTGGACTGTTTGTGTAAATTGAATCTTGTGCAGTTTGTTGATGTTTATGATTTGGTTATCAGCTAGAGAATGAGGAAGCTAATAGAGCAGCCAAGCGTCGTATAGAGCATGAGAAGGGTCGAAGGGAAGCGGTTGCTGACATGTCAGAGGATTTATCTGAGGGGGAAAGAGGAGATACCATTAGTGATATGTCTGCTCAGGGTGAGAGCCACAGAGGTCGGTTGCCAAGAATGAGCTCGATTGATGTCATGGAGGCATGGGCTAATCAACACAAGGGGAAGAAACTGTATCTTGTGTTAATAAGGTGTGACTTTTTTATTTCACTCTTTTGCCCTATCAAGTAATTAATCTACATATGATCCTTATTTCATGAACAAAATATTAGTTGTTGTAACCTCAGTACTTCTATGATGTACAGGTGACAGGTCTAAAGTGATCCATTAAGTGGTCTAATCCTCACTAGGGTTACTTTCGATTTAGAAATTTACATATTTTTAGAACTTTTCAAAAGACGATATGAGATTCCATGCGTAAATTCATAGAAAATACCAGTAATTTCACACAGATATACCTCAAATTCTGGTTTTCCATGTCTTTTGTTCATGATGATCTTTGGTGTCTTCTCATAATAAAATTTCTTACAGCCTTCATGGGTTAATACGTGGTGAAAATATGGAGCTTGGTCGTGATTCTGATACAGGCGGTCAGGTATTCAACAATTCTAAGCATTAATTCATTTTCTTGCTTATCTAAAATTTAGATTTTCTTGAAATTATATATTCTATGTTGTTTATAAAAATGGAAATTCTAATATGTTTACTTATAAATGGATCGATTTGGGTTGTGTTCTATCTTAGAATGGTCAAAATAAAAAAAGTAGTTAAAAATGCCATGGGTCAAACAGGCCAAACAGGCAACTTTTGACCCTTTTATTTAAAGATTTTGATTGTTAATGTGATGATATTGTTTTTGTAAACACAATTACCACATTAGTCATCAATAAATTATTTTTAGTAAAACAGACGGAAAATGTTTATGTTTCAGTCGTAACCTGGTTTGACCTTTGGCTGAACCTGACCGCCCTCCCATTTTGCTAATTTTAGTTGTTTTTGATGATGTCAAATGACTTTTGGCTGTATTCTTTCTTATTTTTCAGGTTAAATATGTTGTGGAACTTGCAAGAGCTTTAGCTTCAATGCCAGGCGTCTATCGTGTTGATTTACTTACAAGACAAGTAGCATGCCCAGAAGTAGACTGGAGTTATGGTGAGCCCACATAAATGCTGTCTCCCCATAAATTTGATGATTTGACAGATGAAATTGGAGAAAGTAGTGGTGCTTACATAATCCGTATACAATTTGGGCCAAAAGACAAATATATCCCTAAGAGCTTCTTTGGCCTCACATCCCTGAATTTGTCGATGGTGCACTTAGCCACATACTACAAATGTCCAAAGTTTTAGGTGAGCAAATTGGTGGTGGGCACCCGGTCTGGCCTGTTGCAATTCATGGTCATTATGCAGATGCTGGTGACTCCGCAGCCCGATTATCTGGTGCTCTAAATGTGCCCATGCTTTTAACGGGCCACTCACTTGGGCGAGATAAGTTGGAACAACTTCTGAGACAAGGAAGGTTAACTAAAGATGAAATTAATGCTACCTACAAAATCATGCGTAGGATAGAGGCTGAAGAAACGAGCCTTGATGCATCTGAGGTGGTTATAACTAGTACCAGACAAGAAATAGATCAACAGTGGCAGTTGTATGATGGATTTGACCCGGTTTTAGAGAAGAAACTTCGGGCTAGGATTAGGCGTAATGTGAGCTGTTATGGCAGATTCATGCCGCGCATGGTTGTAAGTTCATAAAACTACCCATATGTTATGCTTATACCTTTTGTTCATTTTGTGTTTTGTCTTTGTAGAGGCGTTAAAACGGGTGGGTCGGGCTGGGTAATGGGTAAGTTTCATATGGGTCAAGAAGGGCTGGGCTGCGGAACACTTTCTACATTTTTTTAATAAATGACTAGTGAGTCTATTTAACAGAATGATGTTGTTTCAATGTTAATCTAAATTTTTAATAGAAATGATTTACAATGTTTTATGAATCAGATAACTGTTTGGGCAACTTCCCACTTATTTTGATATAAAACACAACTGAACCAATACATTCACAAGTAAAATGGGCGTCTATGGGTCAAAATGGGTAAATACTCGTGCAGCCTAACCGGAAATTTCTCGTCCATCTTTTTAATAAGTGATTAATGTGTCAAATACGATTCAATACAGATTTTATTATTTCAATAATAATCTTACTTTCTGAATAAAAAGTTTTGGAGGGTTTTATGCATTAAAAAGTACACTTTGGGTGACTTTCGATCCATTTGATCCCCTTCCTATGTAGCTAACACTTTTTTTACGCGTTAGAGGCTTAATACATTAATCATAACTGAGTCAATCTATTAATCCTTTAGTTACAATTAAAAACTTTCAGTTTCTACCAGGTAATTCCTCCTGGAATGGAATTTAATCATATTGTTCCACATGATGGTGACATGGATGGTGAGACTGAAGGAGAAGACCATCAGGCTTCTGCTGACCCACCTATTTGGACAGAGGTTAGATTTTCTTTCTCAGAGTAATTAATCAAAGCTCACAGTTATCCAGTTTTCGATGTACTTTTCTTATTCTATTCTCTTGTCATTTTATTATTTTAGAAGATTAACATTTCTCTAAATTCATTTTATGCAGATAATGCGATTCTTTACCAACCCACGAAAGCCCATGATACTTGCTCTAGCTAGGCCTGATCCTAAAATGAACCTTACAACTTTGGTTAAAGCATTTGGGGAGTGTCGTCCATTAAGGGAGCTTGCTAATCTTGTATGTTCAGATTACCCTGTTTTTGCAGACATCATGTCTGAATCCTTCGAGTTTTTGTCAGCATGACCGATCACATATCTTTTTGTAGACGCTAATAATGGGAAACCGAGATAACATTGATGAGATGTCAAGCACCAGTGCTTCAATGCTTCTTTCGATTATTAAAATGATTGATAAGTATGATCTTTATGGTCAAGTGGCGTATCCTAACATCATAAGCAGAGTGAGGTCGCTGACATCTACCGTCTAGCTGCCAAGAGCAAGGTAATTCTTGAATGAATTCATATTGTGTTTGGTATTGATAATAAATATTTCATAATAGAGATGGAAAATTTGGTCCGTTGGGTAAATGGTCAAAACGGATAATCTACTACTAGTCAGGTTAGGCTAATCCATGAACACTTTTTATCCCTTTTTCCAAGATAGTTATAAATCATCAGATGTGATTATTAAACTGCATTATTAGAATAACTAGTGGTAATTGCGTGATGGACGGGGGCAAAGAAAGGCTCAGATCCGTCATCATTGCCAAACATATTACCAGACTTTTCGTTCTTAATAAACACATTGCACAACAACATAAGTAACATGGGCAAATCCCGCAAAATATACCCGTTGCCACAACATAAAAAATCAATAATGGGTAACAATGCAACACCTGTGATGAGGCTCAGAACTGGTAATCGGGTGCGACTGCAAACCATAAACGGTTGCTCTACAATCATAATCCTCGATTTACCAACAACCAAAGGTCTCAGATGAACAATGATTCATCGTCATCAACACACAAAATCAGCAAATTACAACATGCAAACCGACCACAGAACCAGATCTCAGATGAGATTGTGCTCATCATCATTGAAACAAATGCTAGAGACAAAAACATGTAAAATGAACCATGAAAAGAGGGACCAAAAAACCACTTACGCCATCACCGTCGCAACCGATCCCACCTCAACCGTGAAGGGAGGTTGAAGGGCTACCGGAGCAAAAGTGCAGCTTTCGTGAAAAAAACCATCAAATTTGAAGACCTTAAGTCATTGCGTCATCAGATCTGAAAACCCTAGGTTATCGCAATGGCGGCGATAACACCACCACCACCACAAGGACTGCCACTGACGACCGTTAAGGGCTGCATAACCCAAAAACCGGCGGTAAACCTTACCACCATCACAACTAAACATCACCCGCAGACCACTGCTAGCCCCACCTCGACCACAGAGGGAAGGCAGAGCGGCAATAGATCCCACAACATCGCGACGAAGAGCGATAAATAGATGCACATGTTGAAACGGTTGCCATCATCGTCGCCTCTGCCATCGCCAGCAACCACTACAAGACCCAGAAAATAAACCCCTTTTCTATTCATATTGGAGGGGGCAAAGAGCAAAACCTCTCAAAGTTATGTGGTTAAATAAGAAAAACAATAATATGCACTGCTTCTTCATTTGGTTTATAAATATAGAGGGTAATAACTGTTTTACAACCTAGGAGGTTTCTTATACATTAAAATAAACTTTGGATGACTTTTACCTGTTTCTTTATTAGCTCTTATTGATTTAACTTATTTGACTTGTAGAGATGAAACTTACACAATTGACCTATTCATAAGCTAATGATTTGAAATTTCAACATCTACTCATATCGGCCTAGTTTCTATTACCTTGTATTAATTTAGACGATCATCATTGATGCAATTAGGCATTGGTATTACATTCTTCTTCAATAAATGTTCAGAGACATACGGTTTAATAAATTTTATATTTATTACATGAATGATGCAATCTAACATGTTTTACCCTTAAATGACGAGACTTCGAATAAAGGGAAAAAAGGGGAAAATATAACTTTTTTTACTTGATTTGGCAGGGTGTTTTCATTAATCCGGCTTTCATAGAGCCATTTGGACTGACATTGATCGAGGCGAGTTTTTATTGTTGGCATTTACAGTCTCAGTCAGTTTAACCCCGTTAGCCCCACTCATTTGATTTTATTAAACAGGCTGCTGCTTATGGGTTACCAATGGTTGCAACAAAAAACGAAGGCCCTGTGGATATACATCGAGTGAGTTATATCTATTTATTGTTTTTTTGTCATTTGTTTTAGCACTAGAGGTCCAACATGGCTAGGCTAGTTGGGGTGGATAACGGGTCAAAATGTATTGTTTTTGGTACGGGTTGAAAAGGCTGGGCTTGGCCAGGTGCGTTGACATGCAAAATCTATTTGAGTATTTTCTCCATTTTCAAGGAATTAATAAAATTATAAATGTTATAATTACAATATATAAGTAATTTGGAAGGTTATCTGAACTAAAAAAAAGAATTTGGTTGACTTTGACCCATTGATCCATTTCTTACTTGGCTTAACCTTCTGATTTGATTTGTTTGAGAAAACAAAGCAAAAGCAATCCATTTATAACAAAAGTGGTCAAAGTCACCACCTCTAGTTAGGACTAGGCCAACAAATTGATCATGTTATCATTGCAGGTACTTGATAACGGTTTGCTTATCGATCCCCATGATCAACAGTCAATTGCAGATGCATTACTAAAACTTGTTGTAAAACTTATCTTTCACGCATTGCCAGCTGTAAACCAAGGCAACCTGGGTGGCTAAAAAACGACGTCGACGATGAAAATTCTGAGTCTGACTCACCAAGTGATTCCTTAAGAGATATGCAAGATGTAACTCTAAATTTTAAATTTTCTATCGATTCGGAAGACCAATATAATAAATCAGAAACTGCTGCTTTGTCGTATACTAAAGTTGTAGGAAAAAATGCACCAAAAATGGTTTCTGGAAACAAAAATGAACAACCTAAATTTCCAGCATTGAGGAGAAGAACACATATTTTCGTTATCGCTGTTGATGCTGATGATATCGGGTCACTCTTTGAAAATGTTAAAAAAATATTTAAGGCTGTAGAAGATGAGAAAAGCGATGGTTCTATTGGGTTTATATTGGCAACCTCATTACAAATGGCTCAAGTTCATTCTTTTTTGGTTTCAAAGGGTGTGAATCCTTCGGTTTTTGATGCTTTTATTTGCAATAGTGGTGCCGATCTTTATTATTCATCTTCACATTCGGAAGACAACCCGTTCGTGTTTGATTTATATTATCATTCCCATATTGATTACCATTGGGGTGGTGAAGGGCTTAGGAAGACTTTGGTGAAATGGGCTTCTTCTATAGTTGACAAAAAGGCTGAGAATAAAAATGAAGAGCATGTTGTTACTGAAGATGAAGGAGTTTCAACCGATTATTGTTATGCTTTCAATGTCCACAAGCCCGGATTGGTTAGAGTCGTTTATAATATTTTGCTTGTTTATATTATTAGAATCTCGTTTGAACTACAGGTAACGTTTGATTAGAGGTGGAAAAATGGGTCGGGTTGGCCTGAAACAATTTTTGTCCAAAAGTTCCATATATCTTATTCATAATACAACTTTTAAATGAATGATTTTACAGATTATATGTATTAAAAATACACTTTGGGTGACTGACATCTTGTTTGACCCATTTAACAGAATTATTGACTTCATTTGTCCAGCCCCCTTGGAGATAAACATAACTTGAGTCGACCTACATATAAGTTAATAGAGTCCAAATGTCCACCTCTAGATTTGATGCTAGATGTGTAAACTAATTTATGTATTATATTTATGTATGTGATGGATTATATTTCTTATATTAGTGGTTAATTTGTAGGTTCCTCCTGTTAAGGAACTTAGGAAGCTAATGAGGATTCAAGCTCTTCGCTGTCATGTTGTTTATTGCCAAAATGGAAAAAAGATAAATGTTATTCCAGTATCTGCATCTCGTTCTCAAGCCCTCAGGTACTTGAGTTTTTTCGTTATACATTTTTCTCTACTAAGGTTTATAATTAGGTTTTAATTTTGGTGCAAAATATACTGATTCTTCTATTCCTTTCCGCTTAGAGAGTTAGGTCCTCATAAACCTTCTTATTCAAAAATTATAGCTGTTTCTAGTTATATATAAAGTTTTTTGTTATCATATATAAATTAGTAATTATTTGTAAAGAAAAGCTCCCCTTCTTTAAAATTTATAAAAAATGTTTGTAGGTCAACCACAAGTTATGGGGACCAAAAATCACTTGAACTCATTGACATGTTACCTAAACCCAGCTGTCACAAATAGTCGGGGGATATAGTTTAAAATTTTGAAAATATAATGCATAAGTTTGATTGTTTTTAGGGCTTGCATCGATGTTAATCTATAGACCTTCTTGAGCCAGGACTTTTTTCTTCTATCGGCGTAGTTTTCTGGTCTATGTACGCCTGTAGTTAGAGGTGCACAAACCAGGTTTAGAATCAAAACCGGGTAGAGTTGAGTCTGGTTCGGGTCGTGGTCAACAAATTCCAAACCAAGTTTGACTAGGTTCCGGGTCGGGTCCAACCAGGGTTCTTGTCGTGTATTTTTTAAAAGTATGATGGATTTATAGCTGGGTGAACTGGGTCGGGTCGTGAAAACCCCGGGTTGAAACCGGGTTGGTAGATGACCTAGGGAACCCGGTTGGAATCGCTGGGTTGAACCAGGACCAGTTTCAGATTGGATCTTGAACCCGGTTCATTGTGCACCTCTACCTGTAGTTGTGTTTTTTTATTGTGCTTTGATGTTTTTTCTCTTGGAGCTCAAAGTGAATGGTCCCAAAGTCTAAATCTGTATTTATAAATTAATAGCATCTGCCTTTACTAAAAAAATCACTAACATGCTTGATTGGATGGAAACAGAAAGTTAACCATCAAACTGGTGTTTTCTAGTCCTCTAATATTTTTATTTCTCATATACTAAAATTATAAAACAATATACCTCTTTAGGTACTTGTATATCCGTTGGGGTATGAACTTATCAAAGGTGGTGGTTTTCATCGGTGAGAGTGGAGACACAGATTATGAAGGATTTCTGGGTGGAGTTAACAAATCAGTTATACTAAAAGGAATTGGCAGCAGTACCACCAACCAACTTCATGATAACAGACTCTACCCACTTTCAGATGTTACACCTACTGAAAACACCAATATTATACACACACCTAAAGAATTTACTGCTGCTGTTATTCGTGCTTCATTGGGAAAACTTGGGGTTCTTAAAGCATAGAGAATTTACGGATCACGCTCTTGCTTGCCCCATGGGCTCGAGCAAGTGTTTTGATCCGAGTTAAATGTGTATTTTTCTTTTTCTTTTTGTTGTATGATTCGTTCTTTGGTTACGTGAACTAGTTTATGAAACTTGTCACAAAAGTAGTATATTTTGTACATAAGTTATATAAATGTGCATATTGTATTTCTCTTGTCCGAACCTAATGTCTTGTTAAGTCTAAGGTGGTAAAATGAGTGAGTTTAGTAAGTTGCGTAACATGTTAAAATAGGTGATACAGTACATGAAGGATGATACCAAAGGGATTCAAAATTCAAACTCATTACTTCTACATACATTGGCTGTTAGTTGTCTTTCCTTTATTATAGGATTAGTTAGCGGTTAAATAATTTAATGATTGTATGTGTGTTATAGATTACTATACAAACTGGATTTTACTTGCCAAGTGTACGAAGTGTACTCAGCCGCTCATCATTGACGCAATCGGAGAAAAAACACTTGCATGACAATTCCATTCGTCCTTTTAAAAGAAAGGTATTTCTATCATTTTACAAATAAAAGCTTGAAAAACGCTTTTGTAAAATGATTTGTGAGATAATTTATGAAAGCATTTATTAAGCAAGTCATAATAATATATATGCAATGTTCTAAACAAATTAGACAAGTCATTCAAAATTAGTTCTAAGCCATTCAGAGCTAGTTCTAGGCCATTCAAACCTAGTCCCAAGCTATTATAGGGTTAAATTGAAATCTCACAAGTCATACATTATCACCCAATGTTCTAAATGTATTACGCAAGTCATTTAAAAACTAGTCGTAAGTCATTCAAAACTAGTTGTAAGCTATTTTAAACTATATCTAAGCCATTCAAGGTTCTTAATTAATTACGTAAGGTTCTTAATAATACATTCAAGGTTCTTAATAAATTACACAAGTTAGAATATTAAATACGCAAAGTACTTAATAAATTATGTAAATCCTTTTAACTTTACCCGACACAGCAGTTGTAATATTACGCAAAAATAAACAATAACAATTTGAAGAACGAAAATACCCCTTCTTGTAAAAAACACAGAGAAGCCATGCGTCAATCACATATTGTTTTGTACACTTTGCACAGTTTCTCCGCTTTGTATAGTAAACTTTATCCAAGATTGATGTAATCCATGCTTGCAATACACCCATCTTCTTCAACTAACTTCATGAAAAGCTTACTAAAATGAACTTTTATTAGCACAAATTGTTACTACTACAGGTGGTCTACACACCACTTCAGTCTTTACTCTTTACTACTTACATCGATCTAATAATAGGCCTTGAAATATACGTCCCAACCTATCCTGCACCTGGTGAATGATGACAATAGGCTAAATCTTCGCAAATGCAAGTAATGCCATACCATTTTATTGATGGTCAAACAACTACAAGTTCACATGATGGGTGTTCAAAATACTCCAACCACAAACTTGTTTTTTTATAATGGTGTCTCACATCATGTAATCAATGACCTAAACAACTTGTCACTCCATGCACCATACGACGACGGTGAAGAACGTTTTGATTGGAGATTTTTCATCCAATACTATCGGTGTATTAGCTCTCTTATAATAATACATCTAACATCCTTTAATTTTCAAAAAATGTTATTTGCATCCATTATGTCTTGTAAATTACGCCATTTCACATCTTGCCAAAATAATACATTCCTAATCGAAATTTCTCTTTTTTGTTTATAATTAAGGACCAAATCTCGATTCTCCCTTTTCTCAAGGGCATGTCTACCCATGAAATTTTGTAAACTGCACTCTTTCGCCTCTGTAGCAGTATTTTCATTACAGAAGATTCATTTCATAACATAGCATCATAGACTCGGTAACCCGCACAATAATAGATTTGTAATTTTATCTTCTTTCATCGATTCCGCTACTACTTTTTATGCAATTTCATGTCATATCTGTTGGCCCTTTAGGATCGTTAGGCTCTTGATTGATGATCTTGAATATGAATATGAATATGAATGTGTATAGTTAGAGAGAATGATAAGAACGTATGAATGATTATGATTTATTCCTATGATTTACAGACTCTTGACACATATTTATACCCATGTAGGTAGTTAACATGTTTAGGTTTTGACACCCTAAACCCTTATACATACATACACTTCACATACTTAGACTCTAAGTTAACTTTATACTAATTACATAAACGACCTTCTAGTTTAACTATATTTAAACACTTCTATGTATGTATGGATTAAGTAATTATACTTTCAACAATATCAATATAAGTCATCACTTCCATTTTCTTGATCTACTGTTTCTTCTAATGCTGGCTTATATTTAGTATATTGAAATTTATGGTCTTCTCTTATCTACTTTATATAGATTTAAATATTACATAATATACACAAAACACATTTGGCTTTACCCCTTTAAAAAGAAATTAGATTTCATTTAATAATTATCTATTTTTAGAAACTAATTGAGTATTAGTTTCAATCTGTTATTAAGCATTTATTTACTCCAATGGGGTTAATACCTTAAACTTATCCGTCACCTTACCTCTTGTGGGATATCTCATCTCACCTTGCCACCTCATATTCTCGAACACAAAACGAATACTTAAAGCCAAAACATCATCACATCATTGAAACCAAATTACATTTCTTTCACATGTCAAACTCCTTATTACATATTAGCCTTTTGATCTCACTAGCACTTTGGTGATTAGTGACATGTCTCGTACTATTGGAATTATTATACCTTGACGCTTATCTCAATGGGTGAAACGTTCAACCATCAAGATGGTTGTATCAGTTGTTATTTCTCGTTCTTGGTCTACTAATCAACTGTACGTAAAAATTCCTTCTTGCAAAGGGATATTAAGGAAACAATATACATGCACCAACATCCTATATAATTTGATAAATTTTTTCCTAATGGTGTATGCAAGTTACAGAAGTATCCATACAAACTCAAACAAGCCCCTCAAGCTTTGTAAAATAACATTTCAGAGTATATTAACTCACAAGTATTTTGGAGTAGTGTGTGATAATTCTTTTTCTGTATATCACTAGGGGTACTCACACCATGTATCTTCTTCTTTATATGGATGACATAATCCTCACAACTTTAAATGATAGTTTCCTTCACATAATTATTTCCACGCGCTTATAAGAGTTTGTTATAACTGATCTTGGATCTTTACATCATTTTTTATGCTTCATGGTTACATGAGACAAAAATGATCTAAGTTCACAAAGCAACAACCTTCCAACTGCTTCCCGGTTCTCTCTCATTGAAGATAGAAGAATAATAAAAATAAAAATTATCGGAGGGAAAACTATGATTTGTCTAGAAACTAAACAACAAAGATGTCAATAAAAGGATATAGCTAGCATGTGTTTGAGATACTTCAATAGCACATTTATTTAAATCCTAGGAAGAAACTTCATTTCTTATACACATGAACGATGTGAGTACAAAGTCATTAAAATTTAATATAAGAACCAACTATAACGGTATGGTTTATCTTGTTTTTATTGCAGTCATTGTATGTTTGTGGCCTTTTTAGTCAAGCTTTTATGTCATCATGGTTTGATATGCGCAAGAGTCTTTATGCCATAATCATCAAAGGGTGATCGCCTCCTCCCACTATTAACATTATATTCTTCATCAAAGAACTTGTGGTCATTTTCGTCTCCTCCATGTTTCTCTCATCCTCTAATAGTGTTGTATTCAATGCATAAGAAGAAAACAACATGAAACACCACATGTGAAGCATATAGGTATCATAAGCCTAATTTAAATCAGAACACTTGCATGTTTGGTTACATTGTGGAAATGTAATTAATCAATACTTTGTATTGTATGGTAGGTAGGAAAAACAAATAAATAGATACCATGGTGGTGTTGATGGTTGGTGTTGGTGAAGGTGGTTGGTGGCGGCGGTGGTGGTGGTTAGTGGTGGCGGTGGTGGTGATAGGAGGTTGTGGTTGGTGTGGTCTGGGTTGGTGGTGATGGTTTATGATGGCGGTTGGAGATGGTGGTGGTGGTGGTTAGTGGTGGTGTGTGGTGACAGTAGTAGTAGTGGTGGTGGTTGTGGTGATGATTGTGTTTGTTGTTGTTGTTGGTGGTGGTGGTTGAAAGAATGGTGGAAGAGGGAATGGAAGCGAAGGAATGATTTTGGGGTGCTTAGAGGGAATAAGATTTCTTGCGTAATCGTGAATTCTAATCCACTGACCGGTGACATAGCTTTATTTTCATTCCCTCATAATGGTTTATTATTTTACATGTCATTCCTCCATACCAAACACTATCTTAGTGTTTTCATGCAAGAAACAAATATGAGAACTAAAGATGTGGGCAGGTAAAGAGGTAAAGAAAGTACATGTGTTTAGGCTTAGATCTTTGTTACTTTACTATTGATTTTGTTTGAGCATGCATATCACCTTTCCTATCTTTACCTCATCTCTAATTTATATGGAAAAAATAAAAAATACATGTAATTTTACTCTTGTATGAGGTGCCCCATCCCCATCTTCATTTATTATATTTTCAAGTCAAAACATAATAATCTCCCATATTTAGGGGTTACGATATCCCGCGTATCTATTATTATAATTTTTTATGAGTGGTTGTGAGTGTAAGAAAAAAAATAATTATATATTAAGTTTTATGTTATTGAACTAAAGAGATATATATATATATATATATATATATATATATATATATATATATATATGAGGAAACTAATGTGGAAGACTTTTAGAAAAGAAGCAAAATTTTTAAAGTGATGATAATTTTTTTGTTAATTATGAAGGACGTTGATAAGGAAACTATTGTGAATGCTCTAATCGTATATAAGTAATTTTAATTAACACTCGCGCCTTCCGGTTGCATAAGTGAACCATGAAAAAAAATGACCTTGAAAAAATAAGTTTTTGAATCCTAATCTAACACTCGCCCATTACATAACATAGACTTATCTATCACTTACTTTTTAAATTACATCAAATCCTAATCTACTTCATACTTGAATTTGAACTCTAATCAAAATTAGTTATTGTGTTTTTTATAATCCGCATAAAAATCTACCCATGTGATTAATAATGAAGACGTGTACTTTTGGTGTTAGTTTTGTCCATCGGAAATAAACTAAAGTAACCATTTATTTAAATGTTTTTTGAGCCAACGCCATCATTAGTTAAAATTCACATTTGAACAAATCAAATTACCAAAATAAACACTATTTTTTTAACCAAACCCAATCAACAAATAACACATATCCATTTCTCATCACACGAGAGAGCAAAAGCCATAACTATAAATATATTTTAGTATTCTTATTTCCATGAAATTTAATGTGTATTTTATAAAACTATGTTTAATGCTCCGACGCGCGTTACGCGTCTTGAAAACAGGGAAACCGAGGCTTAGACAACCTACTATGAGTAAATTGCTTCATCGCATCACAAAGCGACAGGTTTAGACAAGAGACAACATAATCGTCAAAAACACGACTCAAAACTAATTACCGGTTATGAAACCGACACCAATTTTTGGGTCTCATCGATCACAGCCTATATTTGTGTCCATTTTCGTAATCAAACACCCAACACCAATTATCAACAACAATCAATAAGTTTTTTGGAGGTTCAAAAACACGACCAGGCTGGGGTTACAATTTAGAGGATTCACGCCCATAAAACCATAGTTTTTGTTTGTTTAGTATCATCGCCCATTGATACACAACATAGCAACCTCTTAGATCACAAAGGGAAATGCACAAAGCAGATAGTGAAAAACCTATAAGCTCTCAATACGCCAACTTCCATCATCATCGAGCATACCTCGAACAGCAGACATCCGACTAGCGAGACCATCGGTGAAGAAGGGCGGCAAATGGGCAACATACATATTAGCCAAGCCAAAAACATGCAGAGAGGACTGACAATCACCGCCTTAACATCACCGCTTCTAAACACCGAGTACCCAAGCCCTCTTCCACATCGACTCTTTCTCTAACGCATATCCGTCCGTGTCTCTCTCTAAACAAAAGAGATATAAAGATGACAAATTAGGAGATCAATACAAATATTCAAAAGCTTTGCGACCAATTATGTTGGTAAAAGTAAAAAAAATAATACTAGTTCTAGTATACTAAGTTGGAGGTGCTTCATCTGAGTAGCTTGTAGAATATCATATAAAGGAAAAATAAATATATAGTAGTTGCAGTATACTACGCTTAACGTTAACCCTAAGGATATCAAAATTGCACACACCAAAAGACAAAGATCATCTTTGTTTTCCTATATAATTTTTGTAATGTAGGTAAAGAAAACAAGAACAGTGTCGTGTAAATCATTTTGATTTTTGTAATGTAGGTTACAGTATTTTTAACATTGTACAACATAAGGAGGTTTGAGAGAATCAACGATAAAGAAATAAAAACCATTTTTCATGAAAGGTGAAGGCGATATGTGTTAGTGAGAATGTGCTGGTGGTTGTGTTGGTGAAATTGTATTTGTGAGATGTGTTGAGTCTTATTTATGGTGAAGGAATAAACCAATAAATAATATTTAGAAACTTTAAATTAAATAAACTTAGTAAAACATACTTTTCATTAGTGCTAATTTTTCATAGGAGATATACATATTTTATTTTGTTTTTTTCCTACAAGTTAAGTTTCCATATAATAATGTTATTTAGGCATTTTATTTACTATGATTTTAGCATATGTTATTACTACATATTATGTATTAGTTAGACGTATTTTTGTCTCTGTCTTTGTCTTTTAAGAATCACATGGGCTTTGATTTTAATAAATTATACCAAAATTTTAGAGATTTAACATTCTTAATTCCATCTATTTATAGAAGACAAATTGAGACAAAAAGGAGAGCTAAAAGAAAAGCAACAAAGTTTTATGGTAGCAAAAATAATCCTATAAAATGTTTATATGTTAGAAATAAATCTTATTTCTTTAAAATTTTCAGCACTTATAAATAATAATTTCAAAACAGTAGTTACAATTATTTATATATCACCAAATTTTGATAGCAAAAATATCCAAAATCCAGATCAATATGTAAAAATTTCAACTAATAACTATTTACATTTTTTTTCTATAATTTTTACAAAATTCAGATAAATCAGCAAAAATAGCTATGGATTTTCTAATTTTACCAAAAATTACCAAGATCTATACTCTGAAATCTATATTATCCCATAAATATTTAGGTTATTAACTCATAACAGTCGATTTTCTATGATTTTTATTATTCTTACATAAATTAACATAAATAGTTAAACATTTCTAAAAATCCCGAATTTTACACACACTGTTCTATTTATGGTACCATATTTATGTAAATTTTTCATAATTTATCCCGCCTTTTTGCTATTTCTTCTTATTTCTAACTACAAGAGGTTCTAAATTATAAAACTCAATCATATCTATGAATTAAATCATGAAATTTACCCATAAATTCCTATAAAATATAAGGTCCATCATATAATTTTTGTAGGTCTTTACCAGGTCTGGAGCTTCCATATGATAATTTTTTATTATCTTGAATAAATTATGTAAATTAATTTACTTATTATAATTACACCAAATTTATAGAATGTTATTTCTAATATTTAAACAAGTTCCTAATTTTATTCCCACAATCACAGTCATTTAAGTATTTAATCCAATTAATCAAGAATATTAGGGCTTTTATACTTTTATTTGTAACCTTTTTGTTAAAACCTTTGTTTATAAAGAGCTTTTTAGTTTTAGAACTTTTATTTTTACTGATTTTTAAAGGAAAATCAGATGTGATGTGGTTTCATGATTATTCTTGATGATTTGTTTTCTAAGAGTTGGATTATATGTGTTTATTCAAACACATATAAATTCTTAAAGATTGTTAATGATAGACTTTTGGGAATCTAACCTTTCTTGGGAGAGTAACTAAGGATTTGATGGTTCATTTGAGGTGGTCTTCTTGGTGCTTGATCTTAAGTTATTGAAGTTGATTCTAAGACGGTGATGATTAAGAAGATGATGATGAAATGGTTGGAGTTGGTGACTTGAGAACCGAGAGATGGTTGTAGTGACTCGTGATTATGGTGGTTTATGGTGGTGTGCTTGTGGATGTGTAGAACCGAGAGGGATCAAAGGAGTGGAGAATGGGTTGGTGTTTTGGCGGAGTGGTGGTTATGTGGTGTTGTAGCCGAATGGAAAAGATGAGAATGTCTAAGGTGAGATTGGTATGGAGGATACAATGATGGTTGTGGTGATATTTAAGGCCGAGAGAAATGAGATGATGGTGATACATGCATCGGCTGAGAGGGTGACAGTATGAGCTAGTGATGATGACTTTTGATGAGGTGTTATGTAGGGTTGATATGTGTCCAAGGATTAGGTATGATAGGTGTCAAACTTAGAGGATGATTAGTGTATTGTGAATGGGTGTCATCGGTCGAGAGGCCCAAAAGGGCCTAGGAGATTTCTTCTTAGACTTATGTGTTGCCTTCTTAGCCTTAATAGGTGTCATATGTGGAAGTGTGGTTAGTGTGAGAATGGCTAGGTGTTATGTTTAGATAATAATGACACTCTTAGTCATTAGACAAATGTTAATGTTTTGCTTAGCCACTAATCCATACTAGTTCATATCCTAATGAACCGATTACTATGTTAAATTGAAGCTTTGGTTACACACTTAAGTGTTCAGGATTAGTTTGATTTTAGTTTTAATCTTAGTTCATTACATACTTAGATGAAAGTTTTAATCATTCAAGCAACTAATCATATAACCTAGATTACAAAATTAATAAGTTTTCATATGCATGCATATGTAAATAATTATGCATGGATGCATGTATGCACACATATTTGCATAATCAATTAAACATGTAACATTTATAAAGAGTTAGTCAAATAAAACTTATCCTTATGATCTCTTAATAAAGTATGAATATAGATCTATAAAAAATTTTAGGATATTAGCTTGCCTAACCTTAGGGTCGTCACATTCTCCCCCTATAAAAAGAATTTTTTTCCGAAATGCATTGATGAGTAATTCCTAGGGTTATAGAGAACTTATCCTGTCATTTGATCCTCAAATAAGTGTGGATATTTTCTTTTGATTTCATCTTCTCTTTCCCATGTCAATTCGGGTCCTCTTTTTGAATTTCACTTGACTTTTACTATTGGTATCCTACTTCTTTTCAAACCTTTTACTTCTTTGTCCATAATAGCTATTGGTTCTTCCATCTTGATTTTTTGGATTGGTACTTTTAATGTCTCATCTATCAGACATTTCTTCAAGTTGGATACATGGAAAATGTTATGTACTCCATTTAATTCATGAGGTAAATCTAATTTATATGCTACAGGACCAATTCTAATATTTATTTCAAAAGGGCCAACGTACCTAGAATTTAGCTTATTTCTTTTTCCAAACCGGATAATTCCTTTTGAGGGTGATACCTTTAGGTATACTTTATCCCCGATTTGAATTTCTAGTGGCTTTCTTCTTTTATCAACATAGCTTTTCTGTTGATCACGGGCTGCTTTCAATTTGTCTTTAATTTCAGAGATCTTATCAGACGTCTCTTGTATGAGTTCTAGGCATGTAAGTTATCTATCTCCTACCTCATTCCAACACAAAAGTGACCTACACTTTCTTCGTATAAAGCTTCAAATGGAGCTGCTCCAATACTAGTATGGTAACTATTGTTATATGAAAATTCTATCAAGGGTAAATTTATATCCTAATTACCCCCAAAATCTAACGCACAGGCTCGCAACATATCTTCCAATGTTTGAATTGTTTTCTCAGTTTGCCCGCTTGTCTGTGGATGGTATGCTGTACTCATATTTACCTAAGTCCCTAAGGCTTTCTGCAAAGTTTGCCAAAACCTTTATGTAAATCTACTATCTCTGTCTGATATAATGAAATAGGGTATTTCATATCTGGACACAATTTCTTTCATGTAAATCCTTGCTAATTTTTCCATCTTACAATCTACTCTGATTGGCAAGAAATAATCTGACTTAGTCAGTCTATCGACTATAACCCATATTGTGTAATACCCTCTTGAGGTTCTTGGTAATTTGGTTACAAAATCCATGGTAATCTGGTCCCATTTTCATTCTGGGAATCTGGTTGTTGTAAATATCCTGAGGGTTTCTGGTATTCAGCCTTTACTCTTGAGCAGATATCACACTTTTCTATAAATTCCCCAACTGATTTCTTCATGCCTGACCACCGGTACTGGTTTCTTAAATCTTTGTACATCTTATTATTTCCCGGGTGTACTGAATATATTGACTTATGTGCTTCTTGTAGGATAATTTCCCTAAGCATAGCATTGTCAGGAATCTAAATTCTTCCTTTAAATCTCAGGATTCCGTCGGACATCACTTCCAAGTCTTTAGTCTGCTCTACAATTCTTAACTCATCTTTTTGCTAGGCTTCTCGAATTGATTTAATAAATCCGAGCGTAATCCCATTCTCATTACACGGACTCGTAATGGCTTGGTTCTTTCCTTTCTGCTTAAAGCATCAGCTACTACATTTGCCTTCCTAGATGATATTTGATCTCACAATTATAGTCACTTAATAATTCTATCCATCTTCTTTGCCTCATATTTAATATCTTTTGATCAAATATGTGTTGTAAGCTCTTATGATCTGTATAAATGGTGCACTTAGTCCAATATAGATAATGTCTCCAAATCTTAAGTGCAAATACTACTGCTCCTAATTCTAAATCGTTAGTAGTATAATTCTTTTCGCTTCCTCTGAGTTGCCTGGATGCATAAGCAATTACCTTGCCTCGTTGCATTAGAACACATCCAAGTCCCTAATGTGACGCATAATAGTATACCACAAAACGTCTGTTCCTTCTGGTAAGGCTAAAATAGGGGCACTACACAACTTACTCTTTAAGAGTTGAAATGCAACATCTTGTTTTTCTCCCCAAACATAGGGCTTATCTTTCTGGGTTAATTCTGTTAAGGGTTGAGCTATTCTTGAGAAATTCTCTATAAATCTCCTGTAATAACTTGCCAATCCTAAGAATTGACGTACTTCAGTTGGTGTCCTTGGATTTTCCCATTTCTTAACAGTTTCAATCTTTTTCTTGATCGACTTGAATTCCTTCTTGATTGACCACGTGTCCTAAGAATTGTACTTCTCATTTCCAAAATTCACACTTTAAAAATTTTGCGTATATTTTTCTTTCCGAAGTAATTCCAAGGTTAATCTTAGGTGCTCCTCATGTTCTCCCTTACTCTTGGAGTAGATCAAGATGTCATCTATAAAGACTATGACAAATTTATTTAAATAAGGTTTGCAGACTCTATTTATTAAATTCATAAACACTACTGGAGCATTGGTTAGCCCAAATGGCATTACCAGAAATTCATAATGACTATATCTAGTTCTAAATGCAGTCTTTGGTATATCTTCATCTTGAACTCTTAGTTGGTGGTATCCTAACCTTAAATCGATTTTGGAGAAGTTACTGGATCCTTATAATTGATCAAATAAGTCATCTATCCTAGGAAGGAGATATCTATTTTTTATGGTTACTTTATTGAGTTCTCTGTAGTCAATGCACATTCTAAAATTTCTATCTTTCTTCTTTACAAATAGAACTGGTGCTCCCCAAGGTGATACACTAGGACGTATAAATCTTTTGTACAATAATTCCTGAAGTTGATTCATTAATTCTTTCATTTATGTTGCTGCCAAACGATACGATGCCTTAGCAATAGGGGCAATCCCTGGTACAAACTCAATTTTAAATTCTACTTGACGAGGGGGTGGCAAATCGGGTAATTCATCAGGAAATACATCTGGATAGTCATTGATGATGGGAACATTTTCTAAATTCATTTTATCTAGTTTTGTATCAATTACGTGAGCTAGGAAAGCTAAGCATCTCTTTCTTAAACATTTCTGAGCTTTCTTACATAAAATTATTTTCATAGCACCTCTAGGTTTTTCACCATATAAACAGAGAGTTCTATTTTCCTTAATCAAAGGGATTTTTATCATCCTCTTACCACATATAATTTCAGCCTGAATCTTACTTAACCAGTCCATACCCACAACAATATCAAAACCTCCTAGTTCAATAGGAATCAGATCTATATCAAAACAGTGCTCATCTAAATTTAAAATACAGTTAGGAACAATTTCACAAGCTTTAATTATCTTTCCATCAGCTAAATCTATCATATATCTACTTTTTAGTTTCTCTGAGGTTAGATTAAGTAAAGGTTTAAATGTATTCGAAACAAAACTACGAGTTGCTCCTATATCGAATAATACTGTTGTGTACTAACTGTTAATGAGAAACGTACCCGTCACTACTTCGTGTTCATATTGGGCTTCTTCAGCTTGCAATACAAATGCCCTTCCACGAGGGTTGTTTTGGTTGAGTGGGGCTTTGCCTTTCAGTTGTGGACACTCGTTGCGAAAATGATTCTTATTTCCACACTGATAAGAAACTGGTTTAGGGTTTGCAAGGCCCTTACAGTCTCATATGTGTCCCTTCTTTTTACAGTTGTAGCAAATCACCATCATGAACTTACCATGATGATATCTTTGACAAGTACTACACCACGGTTGACCTTCTGTCTGGGTTTCTTTTCTTGTGCCACTCCTATTAAATTTCTTGTTGGGTTTCTAGCTACCTTTTTCTGCGGATTTTCTCAAAATCTTCCTCCAGAGTTGTTGTTCCATTTCCTTGTCTCTCCTATCTTTAGATTAATTAGAATTCATTTCTTATCATTTCATTCGTTAGACTTTCTGATAAGGTTACTGCATCCTGAAAAGTTTTTGGTATGGTAGATTTGACTATTCCTCTTATCTGTGGTACTAAACCCCAATATATATTCCTATCCTTTTTGCTTCTGGTGTTACTAGATATGGCACTAACCTAGAGAGTTCATTGTACCTATCTGTATACTCCCGATGTGCTGCTCCTTTCATTTCCAATGCCAAAAGTTCAGTTTCTAATTTCTTTATTTCATTATAAGGACACTGTTTTTCAATTACTAAATTCCTGAATTCTTCCTAGCTCAACCTGTTCATAACGTGTCTTCCTTTTGTTTGTATCTCCATTTTCCACCAATATTGTGCTTCTCCCTTAAGGGAATGTGAAGCAAACATGGTTTTGTATTTGTTAGCACAGTTACTAATATCCAATACTGATTCCATTTTATCTAACTAACGTAAAGCTTGTACTGCTCCTCCTTTTCCGTCAAACTCTCGGGTTCTGCATGACATGAAAGTCTTATAAGAAAATTCTTTCCTAATTCCATTTGCAACTTCTTCCTTTTGGCGTTCTCCTATGTTGGCATTTTCTGATTCTTCGTTTCCATGCGATGCAACTCCAAAGTTAAGGTTCTGTTGTAGTCGAGCTATTAACGTAGTCATTGCAGCTTCTAATTGTTGAGTCACTAATTGAGAAATCCTTTCATTCTCATTTATAGTGGCATTTTCTGGAATTCCCTCTTCGAGTCTAGTTCTTGGTCATCCAACTCATGTAGTTCTTCGTACAGGTTGAGTGTTCCTTTTTGGCGGCATGTTTTACTATATTTAATCATATTAATATTTATTAAGAAGACAAGAACATATATTCAAATATGAGTTTATCTAGAATATATCAAATAGCAGTCACAAAACAAAGAGTGTACTTTATTATATTCTTATTCTTATACGTTTAGGGTTATCACATTAGGTTTAAGATTTACTATAGCTCTAATCTCTACGAACCCAATCCCATATCTTTGTGAAAATACTTTTCTTGTGTATTTTTATTTCTTTGACATCTTTTTGAATTGTCTGAATTTCTTGTTGTATCTTTTTAATCTTCTTAAGGATTTGTTGGGTTGTTTCTATCTGACAATCTTCCAATTTTTGTCTTTTAACTTCTTTCTCTTCAGTTTCAGAGTCGTCTGGTTGGGCTGTTGGTGTTATTTCAAATGTCAGGAGGAAAGTTTATGGGTTTTGTTCTTTTAAAATTTTAACTTCCTTAGTCAAAAATCTTTCACCTCGTCGTACCCTTTTCCTAGGGGTCTCGATTGTATAACCTCCGATGGTTACGGGTGTATGTCGAACATAAAACTTTGGCTTTGTGTTAGTCTTGATTTCAGCTTTGGAAATTTACATATTATTCTGAGGTTCTAGTTCTAGTGTTGTTTCTTTAAGGTTGCTATGGTCCGAGCATTCCGAGGGATTAGTTTCACTATAATGGCTATCTGAATTCATAGCTGCAAAAGTTCTTATAAAATCTTCCGAAGCCAAGACCAACATCTTCCGAAGCCAAAAGTGAAGTCTTCTAAAACTTCAAAGACAAAGTCTTCCGAAGCCAAAGAGTGAATACAAATTTCTTCCCAAGACTTTTGGAGACATGCTTTTATCTGATGTACTTTAGCATAAAGCTGGACCACCTTTCTGCTACAACTCTGTTTAGTCACCAACTTACATGAGTTGGTGAAAAGGTCCATGCTTTTGGTAACTATACATTGAGGTTTTGAGTCTGTGCTTTCTACTTTATGTACTTTTTTCCTTTTTATAATATATTAGGATGTGAGCTATGACATGTCATAGTCACTAGACAAAAGGCAATCTGCCTTTTGACTCTACATTTGATTTTATTGTCTAGTCTTATGTATTCAACTGGCTTTCAAAGTATAGTCGGTTGTAGGATGTGGTATATGTATCTCAAGTACTTGTAACTTTCTATGTATGTTTTGTAATATTTGTAATAGAACTTGAGAAGCAATATACAACATTCTTGAAAAACCAATACGTGTGTTGTTTGTTATCTTGTTCTGTCTCATTTTACTTGTGTTCTTAGCATCTTTCACTTAAGTTAACCAGTTCCCTATTTAATCTGTTAAGTATTCTAAGTAACTCTTCTCATTGTGTTGTTGTGTTGTAAGTGCATACCCTTCACTGGTCCTGTATTACTTAATGGTTAAACTTTGGATATAGCTTAAATATAATATATAAAACTTAATGGCTAAGTTTGAATAAAATGTAAAACTTAATTGTTAGGTTTTGGATAAAATTTAGATAAGATTTAACATTTAAGTTTGGGATAAAACTTAATAAGTAAGAAACACTTAATAAGTAAGATATACTTAATCAATAAGAAATATCCCTATATAAATCGATGTATTTGGTTCATTCATTTCATAACCTTCTAATCGTTTTCCCTACTTTCATATATAAAACTCCCTCATACCCTCACCTAACGTATAAACAACCAAAAGATTACGTGTAGAGTCCTTACTCGTAATAACCCAAAGTTAGGAAACTAGTATAAAGGATGTAGACATCAAGTATAGAGGTTGGAGTTAGAAGCTCGTAACTCAATAATTAGGTTACTTCGAGGATCAGACACAAAAGCTGATTAAAAGATCAAGTTTAAAGACTCTGTTCAACTTACCAAGTGAATACGTTTAATACTTTCAAAATAGTCAAATGATTTTAATTGTGAAAATGACATAAGTACGTTAACCATGTTAATGCATAGAGGCATTTTGCTAAAACATTTAGACCGAAGAATATATATATATATATATATATATATATATATATATAATATATATATATATAATATATATATATATATATATAATATATATATATATATATTTTGACTAAATTATATCCTAGGGATGGGTGAAAATACTAGGTTTGGTTTAGACTCGATGTAGATCCGGAGAGTCCAATAGTAAGACTGCCTGAGCACCAATACCAGTATATTTGGAGGGGATTAGTTGAAATAGACTGTTAAATGTGTGGTTTACCATTACTTCATGATTAACTATTTATCGTTATTTATTGTTAAATATTTTTGTGTCAAATTAAATGTATTCACCATCTTTTTGCTAATATATTATTTTTTAAACATTTTCTGGTAAACATGATTAAATATGTTTAGTAAGATGTTGGTGCTCAATGGGCTATGAATTCTAGGCATGGAAACCTTGTATTAAACATATTAGCAAGATTAGTGCTGGAAGGACTAAGTTTTCTAAACATAGACCTTGTGGCAAGTTTTAAATATCTGTAGGTAGACCAAGAGTTTTGTAAACATTGCTTTAAACAACGTTATGTAAATAATGGTTATTTAATCCCAAAGAATATATGAAAGTTTGTTTTTATAAAACATCAAAGTTATTTTATGTTATGAAATGGATTATGAAACTTTTTCATTCGGTAAACATCTTCCAAGACAAACAAGTAGAAAGTGAACAATGACGCGTACTAATTGGTCGCATTCTTAGGGTGCCCTGAAACCATGGTGTGACAGCTAGACATTTGATGGAGTGGATGTCAGAAAGACGTGATATAAATATCGATACAATTTGTTTAAATGAATGATTATTGCATCATAATTGTTAAGGATCATAAACTAAATTATGTCAAGAAATAAACCTTGTGTTGAAACTATTTTATAAACTTGATTTTTCTTCACAAATTATTAGTTTTCATAATTTTTCATAAGAAAAAATCCAACTTAATTATTTTGACAGAAACTTAATTATGGTGGCTGGCGGTGGTTTCCGGCGGCGGCAGCGGCCCGAGGGTGGTGGCCGGAGCTGGTTTCCGGCGGCGGTGGGGGCCCGAGGGTGGTGGTCGGCAGCGGTTTCCGGAGGCGGCGGTTGCCGGCGGTGGTTTCTAGCGGCGGTGGTGGTTTCCGACAGTGGTTTCCAACGGCGGGGGCGGACGGTGGTCTCCACGGCGGTTTCCGGAGGCGGCGATGGCCGACGGTGGTTTCCGGCGACAATGGTGGCTGGCGGTGGTTACCGGAGGCCGGCAATGGTTTCCGGAGGCGAAGGTGGCCGGCGGTGGTTTCACTGGCGGCGGCAATGGCCCGAGGGTTGGTTCCGGCGGCGGCGATGGTCGGCGGTAGTTTCCGGTGGCCATGATTTCCGGCGACAAAAGTGGCCGGCAGTGGTTCTCGGTGGCTGTGGTTGTCTTCGGTGGTTTCTGGCAGCGGCTGATTCGAGCGGTTGTGACCGGCGGCGATGACAATTGTTGTGATGGGTGAGTGAGTGGTATGGTGACTAATGATGAAAGAATGGATGGAATGAAAAATAAGAAGAGGTGGTGAATGGAATTAATTTGAGGAAATAAAATCAACTATATAATAATTTATTTCATTCCCTTCACTAACCAAACATGTCTTTCATTATTCACCCTCAATGAGTTATTTCATTTCATTCCTCATTCCTGCATACTAAACGCTATTTAGTGCATGTTTGGCAACACCTACTTTTTTACTTTTTGACTTTTTTGAGGGGTAAAAAGACCAAAATACCCTTTCAAAAAGTTAAAACATTAAATTTTTTTAACTTTTAAACTTTTTTAAAAAAGTATTTTAATCTTTTTGCCCATTTAAAAAATCAAAAAAGTAACAAAGTAAACCGTTGACTTTTCGTGCCTTTATATCCCCCTTTGTTTCTGAGCTTCTAGTCTACTATTATCAATGGCGTCTTCTTCATCCCCAAATTATGAGGTGTTTCTAAGCTTCAGAGGTGAAGATACTCGAAATACGTTCACCGATCATCTCTATCATGCATTACACCGAGCAGGAGTCCACACTTTCAGAGATAATGATGAAATTGACAGAGGTGAAGAACTCAAGCCGGAAATCGAGACCGCAATTGTCAAATCTAGGGCTTCTATAGTCGTATTGTCGGAGAACTATGCGAATTCGAGATGGTGCCTTGATGAGCTTGCGTTGATCATGGAGCAAAGGAGGAAGTGCAATCATTTCGTTTTACCTGTTTTTTATCACGTCGATCCATCAGATGTGAGAAACCAAAGAGGAAGTTTTGCTATAGAGGGATCAAAATGGATAATGGATAATGTGAGGCGGTGGAAACAAGCACTGAAAGATGTGGCTAATTTGACTGGAATGGTTCTTTCAGGGTATATAGCTTTCTCTCCCTAATTAATTGACGATTGCTTAGGTCTAAATGATTAGGAGTCTTAGTTTTTCTGTCTAGAAGATATCATATTCAGTCACATTTGAGAATGTTTATTAAGTGCTTTAGTGTTTATAATTCAGCTGACAGATTTAGGTGTTAACATTTCACCAACTGATCTTTTTTATTTAAAAAACTTTTCTTTTTGGGATAATTCTACGCGACATAAGAAACATTGCCTAAAAAGTTAAGAGAAATCTTGGTTTCATTACTTTTTGTTCCTTGTAGCCATATCATTTGTCAAGCTTTCCATCTCATCACCGTATATAAAAGTTCAGATTTTTGTTATTGAATTTTGGAGTTAGTTACATTTTTTTTAGTATTATAAAAGTAATTGTAGGAAGAAGACTGCATTTGCTACAACATATTTGTTTCATGCTATATAACTGAATAGCTAACTTTGTAAGAAGTTGAAATAATGTTCTTGATGTGCTATGCTTCATACTTCTTTAGTTCCAGGCTTGAGACAGACTTCATCAGAGAAATGTTGACGCGGTTCGGTATAAACTAGATTTGAAACAACTGAGCACTCCAGCGCATTTAACTGGAATGGAGAGTCGAGTTGAAGTTATCAATTCCTGGTTGAAAAGTGAGCAATCCAATGCTGTAGCAATTTGTGGCATGGGTGGCAGTGGTAAGACAACACTTGCCCAATATATTTATAACTTAAACAAACAAGATTTTGAAAGCAGTAGTTTTGTTGAAGAGATTGGAAAACACTACAAACATCGTCTGCTTGGGCTACAGAAACAACTTCTCAGAGATGTTTTAGGGGGAAAGAAAATAATGATATCGAGTGTATCTGAGGGTACGCAAAAGATTGCAGAGATTTTGCAAAAGAAAAAGGTGCTTATTGTTCTTGATGACATTGATGACCAAGACGAATTAAGCACTTTACTTGGAACAAGGGCGTTCCCTACACAAAGCAAGATTATAATAACAACAAGGCTTCTAGATATAAATGCATGGTTTGGGTCCATATCTTGGAGGTGTATGGTGCACGAACTCAAATTCTTGAATAATAATGAATCCTTAGAGCTTTTAAGTTGGCATGCCTTTGGATCCAAAATTCCTACGGAAGGTTTTAAGGGCCTCGCAGTACAACTAGCACAATATTGTGAAGGAAATCCATTGGCTCTTAAAGTATTAGGCTCTAGTCTGTTTGTTAGTGATGAAGACCCACGTAAAAGAAATAACATAATTGATTCATGGATTGATACAATCAGTTCATTAAAGTCTTCAAAAGGAGATATTGATAGTAAAATCCAAGATGTGCTACGAAAGAGCTTTGACTGCTTACGACTAGATAGTCACAAAGAGTTGTTTCTAGATATTGCTTGTTTCTTTGTTGGTGAAAGTCAAGACATGGTAACGATAATCGGGGATGACTTGAATGCAAAATCCGGGATCACGACTCTCATTAATAGATGTCTTCTTATCGTTTTACCTGATGGCGAATTGATGATGCATCAACTCCTTCAAGATATGGCAAGAAAGATAATTTGTGAAGAGTCCAAAGATCCTGCAAAACGTAGTAGAGTGTGGCTTGATGACGAATCTTATCGTGTGTTGAAAAAAGGATATGTAAGATACTTCTTAGTTTATGTGTATCTTTAAGCTTAGTTTTTATTTACAACATCCTTTTTCAACTAGCATTCTCTAATTTCATGTCTTTCTTCACTAGGGTTCAGATACAATTAAAGGTCTAGCACTCAACCTGCAAAATGTTGGGCAAGAAATGGGATCACAGGTAAGGGAAATAAGTAATTTACTGGTTGTTGCTTGGGAGTACCTACTTTCTGAATAGATGGTGATTTTTATGCATCATTATCGCCAAAAATTAAGCAAAAATTCAATCAGAACAGGATGTGTTCCTAACAAGTTTTATTTTTTGAGAAACTGTTTTAATAATAAGGAGCAGCTCAATCAGAGCAGGATGAGGGAGATGGTATTTGATATTTCTAAAACTCCAATGGAACCTACATTTAGGTAGACATCTTTCTAGTAAAATGCTTCTTATGGTAACTAGACTGAAACATGTGTAAATAAGTAACTAGAGGCATTACCTTCACCCATGTTCAAAACATTTACTATTATGGTTGAGTGTACTCACTTGTTTGTTGTTAAAAGAAATTTGTTTTGTTGTTAAAAGAGGGAGGGCCCTAGGTAGCGTTTGGTATGTAGAAATGAGGGGCAGAATGAAATGAACCATTGAGGATGAACGAAAAAATACATTTTTGGTTGATAGAGCTAATGGAATGAACCATTATAAAATTGATTCCATTCCGTCAAATTCATTCCATTCACACCCTATTCTTTTTTTTCATTCCATTCCTTCTTCCATCCTTAGTCACCAACACCATCCACCCACTTACCACAACAACCACCACTGGCCACCAAGATCGATCGTCACCGGCCACCACCACCACCGCCAACCACCGTCATCGGCAACCACCACCACCACCGGCCACCACCACCACCAAAAACCACCGACCACCACCACCAACCACCGTCACTAGCAACCACCACCACCATCGACCACCACTACCAACAACCACCGACCACCACCAATTACGACCCGCCCACCACCGCTGCCGTTGGCCAATACCGCTGCCCACCGCTGCCCACCACTGCCCACTGCCCACTATCGTCACCGGCCACAGCCGCCGCCCATCGGCCACCACTACCGCTACCAACCACCGACCACCATCGGCCACCACCACCATTGGTCTTCACTATCATAACCACTTTTGTATTCCATTCCTTCATATTTTCAACAAACAATATAAAGTAAAGATTTATTCCATTCTTACATGGTAACCAAACCAAATAATGGGATGTAATGTATCATTTCATTCCTTCATTGATTCCATTCCCTTAACCATTCCATTACCTTATATTAAACAGACCCCTAGAGTAACCGGTAAAGTTCTTGCTTTGTTACCTGAGGGTATGGGTTCAAGTCGTGGGAAACAACCTCCGGCTCAAAATGTGGGGTAAGGCTACGTACATGAAAATCGCAAAGCGATTTGGCCCTTGTGTAAAGTGGGAGCTAAGTCAAGCACCGGGTTCTCCATTTATTTTATGGTTTGTTCTAAGGAATAACAAACAATGTTTACTCTAGGCTTATAATTGTCATATTATTGGTATGTATTTTGGCTAGGATCTAGGGATGAACTATGACAAAAACACCATTCAAATATGTCTCATGTGCTGGTTTACTGCTTTAAGCCACTAGTGTAACCTATATGATAGGCAATTCTCATATCGTTTTTTTTGCTCTACTCACTCTATTATTTTCACTAAAAGAATTATACCCATTCATCTTAAGTATTAGTGCAAAACTGTTCAACTAAGTAAAAGCTTGATATTACATGTTCTAGAAAAAGAAAATGAAAAATGTATGTGTAGATGGTTATCATATGCACATATTGGACCAGCAATATAATTGTATATTTGATATATAGATTGATATTAAATATGGATACGTAGTAATAGAGGTAAGTTTTGCCTACATCTCAGCCTCCCAAAACCCCACCTATAGCAAATTAGTTGTTGTTGCTGTTATTAAACATGGATACTTATAGTCTATTACAACTACAATTAGTTACATAACTAGTCTAATACGTCCCTACATGCTAAAGACAAGATGTATTAACTATCATGTAGGTTCTTTATTACGTTTTTATGCATTAAATATAGACAATATTTTGAGTAGACATAGTTTTCAGTGCATTTTTCTCCAGATTTAAGGCATGCTAATTAATTCACTTCATGCTAACTTTGTAGGTGTTAGCCCTTAAAACAAGTTCATTTGCAAAGATGGACAAACTAAAATTGCTCCAACTAAAATATGTGAAACTTACTGGGTCGTACAAGAATTTCCAGAGTTAAGATGGTTATGCTGGCATGGATGCCTTTTGAAAACAATGCCTTCTGGGTTATTGCTGAGCAGCTTGGTGGTTATAGATATGAGTTATGGGCACATGGAAATGTTTGAAGTGCCCAAGGTGCAAGGATTCCAGTCTTCTGTTTGTCACTTGATTTTTTAGCTTCTACTATTTAGACAATCTTCATTTGAATGGAAAACCAATATTTAAACTTGTTATTTTTGGAATAGGTTATAAATTCAGTCAAGATACTAAAACTTGAAGGTTGTTACAAACTTGTCAGCATCTGCAATCTCCACCGGCTCACTAAACTTGAGACCTTGATGCTCCGGAATTGTAATCGTCTGAGACATCTTTGTAAATCCATAGGAGACCTTCAGAATCTTGCTAATTTGTACTTGGCAGGGTGCACCGAACTCTTGAGGGTTTCGTCAAGCAAGAAATATGTAATTCATTTAGAAAGGCTAAAAGCTCTATGTATTGGTGGAGGTACTCCAGTAAAGTTATTGTTTTTCTTACCCCAGTCGTTAACAGTTTTGGATCTTGGTTACTGTGACCTTGGGTGTGACAATGATGTTCATGTGGTATCTCATGCCCAATCATTATTCAACTTGTTTTTATCTGGGAATCCATTCGAGTACCTGCCTAATGACATTGATCTTAAAAGGCTTCGTATACTCTCCTTATTTTCTTGTCAAAACTTGAAGTCTTTACCGTGTATGCCAAGTACGCTCGTTGAGTTGTATGTTGATAACTGTAGGTCATTGGAGAGAATAACATTCCAGTCAGGTCGTTTCAATCTGGAACAATTTTCTTATGAAGGTTGTTTCAATCTGTATGAAGTTCAAGGCCTCTTTAAATTAGTGCCCATAGCAACAATTGATAAAGCAGATCTGGTTCAACAAATGCAATGGATCAAAGAATATGAAAAGAAGGTGGTGAACCTGGCCACTGACGAGAGTACTATGGGCATAAATTGGAAAGTCCAGGTTCTCTTTTGATCTCTCTCAAACGCTTTAAGCACACAAAAATACATATATGTATGCAAATTGTTTGATATATGACGAACTGAATTTTATGTTGTGTAGATGTTGTATGAATATGGTATAATGAGCACCTATCTACAAGGCATAAAGGACCAAAGCATGCCGACATATGAGTTTGCTTCATCATCCAGTTTATCCTTTTGTGTACCTTTGCATGAAAAAATCCATAGGATCCAAGGATTACATGTTAGTTGCCTATACAAATCAACAAGTTCCATGCGGTTTTTGTTGGCCAAAATCAGCAACGAAACCAAGGGTCTTACTTGGATATACAACCCTGTGGTGTATTGCAAATCCCAAGTTGATGAAGATGTTGTGTGGTTAAGCTATTGGCCAATTGGAAACACATTAGATGTTGGTGATGAAGTCATTGTGAATATCTTTTCTGAGAAAGGTAAGATTGTAGTTAGCAGGTGTGGTGCCAGCCTAGTGTATATAGATGATGGTGAAGTGGAGGAAGAAGAAAATTCTAAGAATAACTCGATGAAAGATGAAGAAGTGATTGGAGGAGATTTGTTTGGATTTGAGGTGACCAGAGGAGGCTACTATCTTTGCCGTCGTGATTTATTTGGTTTAGAGACCTCATCTACCTTAAAAAGGTTGTTTAATGATAACATCGACTACCCAGGTAAGTTCCTGATTGAATTATTTATGGATGTGTTTAGTTGATATTAAGCTTCTAAGAATGATAAGGATACCCATATCATAAATTCTCAGAGTCACGAGGATGGAAAAAGACTCATCAGCCATGGATAAGAAGTATAAATTAGACTTCTCCAAGGTACTTACATGCCTTGATCTTTCTTTTTATGGTATTGATGACAATTATTTCTTTATGGACATGTTTTGTATCTATATATCTATATAAATTAATATTTGAGGCTAATATATGCATTTGGAAGACAAAGTTGTCATATTTTTTTTGTGCACATTTATTTGAGATGGAGGAAGTACTAATTAGAGCATTCACACTATCTTCCTTATCCCCATCCCCATATTACATTAAAAACACTACTTTTTTTTCTCTTTCAATTAAATTAAGACTTTTTATATATTTATCATTATCTTTTCTTTCTCTTCCACTCACAACCACTTTAAAAAATATTTAAAAAAAATAGAGGGTTATACCGTGTTTCTCCAAATATGGGGAAACACGATACAACCCTCATATATTTTCTAATTTCTTCACTCACAACCACTCATAACCATCCCCATAATAAAGAGCACACACTCATATTTATGGAAAACCTACTTTTAATTCTCTTAATTCTTGATTTATTTTCATGATGTTGTTCGTTGAAATCATGAATGTATGTAACGGGTTATTATTCTGTTTGTGTTCATTCTTTGTCCATAACCATAACCATAAATTTGATTATGGTTCATTTGTTCATTCTTTTGTTTTTCTAATTTTTACAAGCTTATTTTATTAGACTAAGCATTAGGACATGATTAAAATCATGCACACACATGAAATAAGATTACATATTACTTTCTAGGTAGTATATAGATTTAGATTTCTATATTCATTTATAATATTTACATACAATAAAGAGACAATAAAAAGTGAGTAGTTGAGAATAATGAACGCAAATAATCTTGATTTCATGAGTTTTGGGTCGGGTAAATTATTATTAATTGTTTATTTTTATTAATTGTTTTTAATCGGTCTTATGATGGAGAGTTTATTTATGGAATAAAGTGTTTTTTATTTTAGGAGGGTTCCCTAAATATGGTTAGATGTCTTGGTTTTTAAGGTACTAGCTTAACGTCCCGTGTAAAAAGAATTAAATAAACAATATATAATTCGAATTTAATAGTCACCACTGTTAAGCTTGTAGTATATAAAAATGTGAAATTTAAATAAATGTATAGAAGTAATTTAGATTACATAATTAAATACATAAGAAAGAACCAAAGAATATTTACAAATCTCTAAAATGATATTTGTAAATGAAATTTGAGTTGTACTTGAAACATCGGCATTGCTATCCAGCATCACCAGCTTTAAAATATTAACATGGTTACATTATTTGTGGAGCGTGGTTGTCTAAAATTATTTTTCTTTGGATTCAATATTACTTGTATCCACATGCCAGCTTCTAAAACATCATCAATGTGACACAATGAAAACTTAAGTAATACATTTAAACAACATAACATAAAAAAGATGATACAATTCGAATCCAAACTTATAGATAATATCATTCAAATCACGAAGATGTCAAAGCTATGATAATTACAATTTATATGTATCATTTCATTTAGAAAGATGATTTTGATGAAACCAACCGATTCCTTCTCAGTTTAGCATTCTACCAAAAAAGATTCTTTCTCAGGGTCAATCGGTTTTTCGCACAGCTTGCGCATAGTGCGGGTATTTCAGGGACATCTGTGTTAGATAGGCCCTAGGATCACTGATTAGTCATCTCCATCTCCTCGTTCAAAGCAGCATGGTGGATCAACAAATTACTAACTTGACAGATTCCCTGTCGAGACAGAGACAGGAAAGCGAAAGAAGGGCCCCGTTAGGGTTAAGAGTGGCTAGGGTGAGTCTTCTTACACGGCTGGACGCCTGGCTCCCCAGGATTATTCTGGGGAGGAAGGTTGTAGTAATCACGGGTCTGGAGACTTTTCGAAGGGGCTGAAGTTCGACGCGGAGCTTTTTGGTTGTTAAGATTGGCCCTCGAGTGCAAAGACAGAAAGGAGCTTGGAGTAGAGGTGTACAAACCGGTTTGTGGGCCCAAACCGGTTCGGGTCCCAAACCGAAACCGGTTTGGTCAAACTTGGTCAAAACCGGTTTGGCCCCAAACCGGTTCGGGTTCAAACCGGTTTCAAACCATAAAAACCCAAACCTATCAAATCGGTTTGGGTCGGTTTGGAACCGGTTCGGGCCCAAACCCGTTTTTTTTTTTTTTTTTTTTTTTTTTTTTTTTAATTTGGATTTTTGTTATATTCAAACAAAATTTTAAACTTTTAATTAAAACATAAATATTTATAACATTTATATAATTTAAACAATTATAACATTTATATAATTTATATAATTTAGAACAATTTATATAATTTAAACAGTTTATAACATTTTATAACATATATAAAACAATTTATATTATTTAAACAATTTATAACATTTATAAACATTTAAAACATTTAAACAATTTAAACATTTAAATGATTTAAACATTTAAACAATTTATAACATTTTATATATATATATATTATATATATATATACTATTTATTAACATTTATAAACAATTTAAGCATTTTAACAATTTATAACATTTATAAACAATTTAAACAATTTATATCATTTATAAACAATTTAAACATTTTAACAATTTATAACATTTAAAACATTTAAATATTTTAAACATTTAAAACATTTAAATAATTTAAACATTTAAAACATTTAAATAATTTAAACATTTAAAACTAAACATTTAACATAGTCGTTTCTTCGTTCGTATTATACTTGTACGTTTATTCCTCGCCACCAGAACCGGAATTGTTACGAAGGTAGTCATCATATGCCGCTTCATCATCAGTCATTCCTGGTGTCAATCCGCTCTCTACCTCGTCCTCGCATAATTTTGCTTCGTATTCCAGTTCTTCTTCAAGCGATCGTTTGTCTTGTACTCTTTCCGCGGCATCCAAATAATCTTTCAAGCAAATTGACATTTCAACTGCTTGTGGAGTGAGTCGAGTTCGTCTTATTGATATAACCCTGCCACTAACAGAAAAAGCAGATTCCGAAGCTACCGTAGAAGCTTGGACGGTTAGTAAATCTCGGGCCATGGTGGATAGGATGGGAAATTGATCTTCCTTACCTTTCCACCAAGCCAACAAGTCAAAAATTTTAAATTCATGTGGAGTCATGGTCGATAAAAAGTTTGTAAGACCATACCTCCCGAGTTCACTACTTGGAGTGTTATCACGTTGACGTTTATTACATTCATCCTTAAAGTATTATATAAATCAAACATTGGATCATTCGACATTTGCCGCATGCCTTAAAGCATCATGGATTTGTGATGTTTCCCCGTATTTTAATAAATAAACATCATACATTTGTTGTAATTGTTTGTTGAAAGTAGCTTTTAAAGTTTTACTATACATTGGTTTACCAACTTCTAAATCCAAATTAAAAGTAATTTTATCAAGTAAAGTTTCAACCCCCGACAAATTTAAACAAGGGTTTAAAGCAGCGGCACATGTAAAGTTTTACTATACATTGGTTTACCAACTTCTAAAGACCGGTTCGGGTTGAAATCGGTTTGTAGTTTGGAATGGGAAAACCGCTTAAGAACCGGCGGTTAGGGGCCGGTTTGAAACCGGTTTGGGCCTCAAACCGGTTCCGGTTTTTTTGGCCGAACCGGTTCCCGAACCGGTTTTTTTGTACAAGTCTAGCTTGGAGGCAGATCCAGACGTGTACCTAGGTGGCGCAGCATCCCAAATGAATGGATCAGAAAAAATTGAAAAATTGGCTCTTCAATTTTTAAAATATGACAACGGGTCATCAAACGGACTTGAAGATTCAACCCGGACCAAGTAAATTAATACTTAGTTGAATTGGTTTTATATATATATAGATACATATATATGCATATATATACACATATATATACATATATATACATGTATATATACATATATACATGTATATATATACATGTATATATATATATATATATATCTATATATATATACATGTATATATATATACGTATATATAGATATATACATGTATACATATATACGTATATATATAGATATGTACATATACATATATACGTATATATATAGATATGTACATATACATATATACGTATATATATAGATATGTACATATACATATATACGTATATATATAGATATGTACATATACATATATACGTATATAAATAGAGGTACATATACATACGTATATACGTACATATACCTATATACACATATACGTACATATACCTATATACACGTATACATATATACGTATACACGTATACATATATACGTATACACGTATACATCTACACGTATACATATACTATACACATATACATATACTATACACGTATACATATACACGTATACATATACACGTATACATATACACGTATACATATACACGTATACATATACACGTATACGTATGCACGTATACATATACACGTATACGTATGCATATACACGTATGCACGTATACATATACACGTATACGTATGCATATACACGTATACATATACATATATACGTATATATCTACACGTATACATATACATATAACGTATATATATACATATATACATATATACATATATACGTATATATATACATATATACCTATATACTTATATATATATATATATACATATATACATATATATATATATATATATACATATATACATATATATATATATAGGTATATATATATACTATATATATGTATATATATATACTTATATATGTATATGTATATATGTATATATATACGTATATACGTATATATATACGTATATACGTATATATATACATATATACATATACAGATATGTATATATATATATACGTATATATATATATACTATATATATATATATATACGTATATATATACATATATACATATACAGATAGGTATATATATATATATATATACACATATATAAGTATATATATATCTATGTATATACGTATATATACGTATATATATACGTACATATACGTAATATATACGTATATATATACGTATACATATACGTATATATACGTATACATATACGTATATATACGTATACATATACATATACATATACGTATATATATGTATATGTAGAGGTGTATATATGTACATATATATGTATATGTAGAGGTGTATATATGTACATATATATGTATATGTAGAGGTGTATATATGTATATGTAGAGGTGTATATATGTACATATATGTATATATATACATGTATATGTATATGTATATATACATATATATATGTACATGTATATATACTTGTATATATATGTATATATACTTGTATATATGTATATATATGTATATATACATATATAGATGTATATATACATATATATATATATATACATATATATATACATATATATGTATATATACTTGTATATGTATATGTATATATACTTGTATATGTATATACATATACTTGTATATGTATATACATATACATATACAAGTATGTATATATACATATATATATGTATATATACTTGTATATGTATATGTATATATACATACATATACATATACATATACAAGTATATATATACTTATATATATATATATATATATATATATATAATATATATATATACACACAAGCATATATACATATACATACATACATATATATATATATATATATATATATATATATATATATATATATATATAGATGTACACAAGCATATATACATATATATGTATATATACATATACATATACATATACAAGCATATATACATATACATGTATCTATACATATACATATACATATACAAGTATATATACATATACATATATGTATACATATATATATATATATATATATATATATAATATATATGTATACATATATATATAAGTATATATACTTGTATATGTATATGTATATATACATATACATATACAAGCATATATACATATACATATATATGTATATATACATATATATATACAAGTATATATACATATATATGTATATGTATATATGCTTGTATATGTATGTATATATACATATACATATACAAGTATATATACTTATATATGTATACATATATATATATGTATACATATATATATACATATACATATATATGTATCTATACAAGCATATATACATATACATATATATGTATATATACAAGCATATACATATACATATATGTATATATACAAGCATATATACATATACATATATATGTATATATACAAGCATATATACATATACATATATATGTATATATACATATATATACATATACATATATGTGTATATATACATATACATGTACATATATATACTCTAAAAGTTATACTCTAAATCAATAATCAGAAAATCAAACCATACAATTTAGTTATACTCTAAAAGTTATATAGCACTAGAAAGCCTTTTTCCTAACAAAAATTATTGAGATACGACATAGTTGTATCTGCCTATTAAACGAATATCCAAGTCACAGCTCACAAGTACCAGATGAAAATTTGAACTATCATTCTATAGCAACACACTTTCTCTATCACTGATCACTACAAAAGCTTCATGCCATAATAACTTAATTTTAAATAATGCATATCAGCGAAAAAGTATAGACTTATAGTCTAACAAAAAGTGCTAAATCATTACCTAAAAACCATATAAATTGTCAAAATAGCTTTAAGCAAGCTTCTGAGCTCTTAAAACAAAACGAAAAAAAAAACACTTACGTAAATGATGAGCCAAACATAATGATGAAGAGTCGCTTGCCAATAAGTGAAGGAGCAAAGACATATATATATCATCTTTCAAACTTCAAAAAATCAAAAACTATAATCACAAATAAAACCTAAAATCATTTACCAAAATTATAAAACTCCAAAATATCAAACATAAACAACACACGAAGCATATGTTTCTGTGTAGTCTGAACATACAGCCTTGAAAGCAACTTAACTAAAGGCAAATAAATGAATTTATGTTGCATTTTACTACAACCAATAAGTGAATTTATGGAAAAGACTTACTTTTATGTTGGAACACTCGAATGGTAGCACCCGAACCACATGCAACATGGACAATAAAGTTGTGGCTCAGAGAATCATTAATTAGTAAAATAGAAGTTTGAATATTATGGTTAGTTGAAATCAAAATAGCAGAGTTAGTGACATACTTTTAAAATTAAAACATGACAAATGGGCGAGTTAGTGACATAACGCATGCTAGCGACTCAAGCAACAGGTTCTCTGATAAAATTTGATGAATCAATTGACGAGTGGTATCAAGAATTGGTTAGTTTGGTCATTGAGAATAGATTCCCATAAAAAGAAAGCTCTTATAGGTTGGAACATTGGTCAGAAGAAACTATTCTTTGAACATGGGACAAAATTAGAATTGATAAAGCTATAGGGGAGTTGAAATCTAGATCAAGAAAATATGAACTTTAGTAGTCAACTTAATTATTATAACAGAATGTAAACTACAAATATGAGCAAATAAGAGCGTGAAGAAGTGAAAAAGAACACCGCAGAGAAAGCAATAGATTCCAAGTGGGACATGGGTTCTCCAACATATTTGACAAATTGACAGTCTTCTTGAAGTATAAATCTCAATTGAATACCTTCTCTTACTACAAAGATTTATACTAATTAAAATTGTCCAGATATTGCAGTGGATTTACATATATACTATGTAATGATGTGCGATTAACTAAAGAGCAACAAGTAATCTACCCCTGCACATATTTACCAACTATGGAGATAGTGTCAACTGGGTATAATCCTCTAAAGGTTTTAGCACCAAGAATAATAGCATCACTACCTGAACCATTGCAAGACTATCAATAGACGCTATATTAATTACTTGTAATGCAGTTGTTCAAAATAATCGCAGATCATACCACTCAAAAGCCATTAAAAGTTCACAAAACACAGTGGCGGAACCAGGAATTTTTCCTATGGGGTCACTATTTTTGGGTGATTAGATTTATAACAAACCAACATCAATTTTTTCGGTCGTCTGATCGGGTTAGATCGGGTCGGTTCAGACTAGATTGAACCAACTTTTCAAGTAATTATTATTCCTAAATATGATCATATCTAAGCATTAGAAACCTTTTGAAAAATTGATTCAATTTTCAAGTTGGGTTGAGCCGGTTCAAGTTTTAACTAGAACAACTAGAATTAATAACCAAAATTAACGATTATAATCACTATAGTTTTACCAAAATCAACAATCAAAGATTGAATCAACTAAAGGCAAATATCTTAAGAACTCTAAAATGACAGCAATTTTTTATTTAAAAAAACCAGTAAACTAAATCAACAATCAAGAACCCTGAAATAACAAGAATGCAAAAAACATACATTCAAGAACAATATTATTTCTAATGAACAGGAAAGAAGTATGTGGATGAAGAATGCAAACCTTAAACACAAATAAACAATGTAGATACCTAAATCACTCAAAGAAATTAAATAACAACAATGAAAAGGAATGTAGATCTGGGTTTGAATCTTCTAATCTATCCAAAACTTTAATAAACAAAGAAACAAACGAGTAGGGCTTGAAGTCTTAAACACAATCTAGAAAACTGACCTTGAATGGAAGAGTCGTCAAGTATGGGGAACCAGATGTTGTCGTTCGCTGCCGCCGGAGCCTGGCGATTGCCGTAGCAGCAACGGTGGTGATGGCTGATTGGGTTGGGGGAAGGGAGGTTGAGATTTCAATTGACCAAAGCATGTGGAGGGTGGTTTTTTTAAGGTTTAGGGTTTATAGAATAGATTTAAGGGTAAAATTGCAATTTAGGTATTAAAAATAAGTGTTTAAAAAGGGCCTTGTAAGGCTCGAACTCACGACCTGAAGTGAGTGTGGTAGTTCTGACCTCACGCACGACTATTGAAAAGTAAGGAGGAGGTTACTTATTAACTTTTGAAAACTACTTTTATTTTAATTTCATATTATACCTCTCTACACCCCTAATTTTTAATTATGTGTTTTTTTGTCATTTTACAATGTTTTAGTTTATAAGTTAATTCAAACATTTTTAAAAGCTCATTTTCAAAAGTCATACGTTAATAAATCCTATCTGTCAAAAGTCATTTTCAACAAAAATAAACAATCCCAATCTATGACTGGATTTAACGGATAAATTTAACGACCGTTAGAGAAAAGAATGAAACCTGCAAACCCTTTTAAACATAAAGAATGTTTACTGTAATTTTCTTAGTTTAATGACGAAACCTGAAATTTGCTACAAACTTAAAAGGACGAAAAGTGTAGTTTACTCTTGGTTTGAACAAAATTAGATTTTATTTAAGTTTTTTTTTGATAAAATGTTATTTATTTCTAGAAAGAAATTATCTTGATTATTATTGTATTAAACTAGAGTTATTAAAGAAATTTTTTTGAAGTCAATATTTTTACCAAAGTTGTAAATTTGTTGTGCTGGTAACATATGAACAATCCTGGGTGGAGCCTAGGTGAAGATGATGTAGTAATTTAAAAAAGTGGTCATGTGACTGATAGTTGTTTACTAGAGTAGTTAGAGTTAGAGATATGGATTATTATAAATAGGAATCTTGAGGTCTTGTAATGGGTGTGCAAAATTTTGGTTTAATAAAAGAGTGTAGGGAATAATGTTTTTTTTCCAAACCTCCTATGTCATTCTATTTTTCTATCATTCTTTATTTGATCCGGTTGTGTGAACAAACAGTAGGCCAGGAGGCTGGAGAGCCTGAGCCGAGCCGGCCATGAGAGCTGAGTTTGGTTCACATAAAATAGATATTGATTGGAGAAGCAGAAATAATAAAGTGAAGTTGGATTAAAGAAATGCTAATCTGTGTCTATAAGTATTTTCTATGTTTTAACAACAATCAAATGCATTTTAGAATAAATTTTGTATGTTGTTTATTTTGAGGGCCTTCCTTTTTACTAATTTTGCTCATTTACTAATTGGACGTCAGTATTATGTGCAATCTGATATTTAAAAGATGTTCTGTGTAATTTATAATCTATAAAGAATGAAATTGTAATTTACACTTTTTTGAATTAATAATTAATGAAAGACAATTTCAATAACACATAATCCCGTAATGCTTTCTTGTTATCTTTTTTTTTCTCCCTTCTCATTCTAGTGTACATTTCAGGAACTTGTGCTGAAATTTAGCTTTAGCAGTGAGAGTGAAATCCGCAAAATAATGAAGGCGGTAGGTGGAGTTGTGCGCGTTGACTCTATTTACGTTGATAGAGAACAAGGAAAACTAATTGTCACCGGTCGTTTTGATATTGTAGCAGTGGTAGTATGCCTGCGTAAATTTGTTGAACGTCTTGACATTATATCTGTTAGCAACGTCAGATCTCAGGCAAATGGCAGTTAATCTTGGAGCCGTTTGATCATGGTATGTGTTACAACTGTCAGTCCTCAACATCTAATCATACAATAGGTTAGGTTTGCATAAACTACTTCAGCTTACAAATGTCAATGAAGTATTGCTTTCGAGGTATAAGTATAGTTGACTTGGAACAAAAATGCTTTGGGTTAATCAGAGCGTTTGTTTCTTTATAAGTTTTCTCCTCAGGGGGTTGAGGCCCGGTCCCAGTTGGAAAACGGATAGGTGGACTAGATTAAGAGTTTAATATTTACCGTTCAAAAAAAATAAAAAATTAGGTGACCAAATGAGTTTAACATTCCAGACATGTTATTAACACAAAAGCATACACATACCTCCGATTTAATTGTACCTTATCATAAACTTTATTCGATTCATCTTCCTTCTGTATACTTAATTCTGTATTGTTGGTATTTTTATAACTTGCCTTTATATACTCACCTTTTTTATTCTTCTTAAAAGAAATAATAAAATAGATACTATAAATGGTATACTTAATTCTGTATTGTTGATATTTTTATAACTTGCCTTTATATACTTACCTTTTTTATTCTTCTTAAAAGAAATAATAAAATAGATACTATAAATGAATCGGTATTCAGGTTGGTTACAAATTATTCACATATTTAAAGAGTAAATTACACAGATAGTCCTTGGGTTATGTATGTATTGCAACTTTAATCCCTACTTTTAATAAATTAAAGATGAGGGCCTGAACTTTGTAAGAAGTGTACGCTGACAATCCCTAACACTACCAAAGGTTAAATTCTATGTTATATTTTTTAAAAGACCAAAATACCTCTTATTTTTTATCATCTTCTCCACATTCAACACCCACCACCGCCGCCTCTACCCTCCACCCGCCGCCGCCGTCTCCGCCGCCGCCTCTACCCTCAACCCGCCGCCGTCGCCGCCTCTACCCTCAACTTACCACCACCGTCGCCGCCTCTACTCTCAGCCCCCACCACCGTCGCCACCCTTAACCAACCACCAACGTTGTTGTAGCACCCTTGACCCACCACCACCGTCGCTGCCTCTACTCTTAACCCACCACCACCGTCGCCGCCGCCTGCACTCTCTACCCACCACCAACGTCGTCACTTGCACCCTCAACCCACCTCGACAACCGCCTCTACCTTGAACCCACCACCAGCATCGCCGCCTACACCTCAACCACCATCGTCGCCACCAACACACTTAACTAATCACCACCGTCGTTGCTTGCACTATTAGATCTGAACAGAGAAAGAGAGATGGTGTTATGCACGGTGGCCTTAGAAGAGAGAGAGAGAGAGAGAGAGAGAGAGAGAGAGAAAGAAGGAGAGAAAGAGATAGAAAGAGGTAGAGAGAAAGGGAAGAGAAAGGAAGAGAAAGGGAAGAGAAAGGGAAGAGAAAGGGAAGAGAGAGAGAGAGAGAGAGAGAGAGAGAGAGAGAGAGATTTAGACCAATGATAGTGCATATAATTTCCAAACATTGTGTCTTTCAAACTGGAGAAGCTCTTCTTTCATAGCTTGTACCTAACTGTTATCTCTTAAAGCTTATCTACGTTTCTTGGTTCCAGTTGAGAAGGAAGCATGAGAATGAAAAGATGTTTGCCACATCTGTTTTGCTTCTTGTTTTGACAACAGTATTGACACTTCCAATGACATTCTCAACTAGGTGCTCTTTATGAATTCTTAGTCTTGGGATCACTTGGAGTTGTTAAGATAAATCAAAATTTGAGAAATTTGTTTCAGGAAGTTCGGTAGATGTATCATTTGTAGTAACTGGATCAACTACCGAATTGACTCATTCTTTGGCATTTGTCACACTTTGTTCCTATTAAAGGGATTCTCTAGTACCATAATGATTATGAGACTTCTCATATGATGAGTCATCATGAGCAAGTTATGGTTGGTTTACATCATTTGTGGTACTAGCATGTGTTTATGCTGAATGTGGCTGAAATGGATCAAAAGTTGATTTATTGTCACTGAGACAATAAGGTAGATCTACCCTGTAGTCTTCATCACTTGTGTCTTCTGTGGCTGCTGATCTATTGAGTGAGTCTATTAAAACATTCTCAAGCAAATGGTTAAAAATATTTGTGTTACCATTTAGATCAAACATCCAACTAAGGAAATTTTCAACACTATTTTAGAAATTTTCATTAATTATGACATTTTCAAATTACTTAATGATGTGGTCAACTTTATTGTATACTGTGTAAGCCTTAGCTTAAGATTAGTATCCTTCAAAAAACCAATCTAGTAATTTCTCAGCAAATTTGGATCTTTGGTATGTAGAAGAGTGCATGGACATCCAATAGGTCTTAAGAATCCAATAAATGGTCTTCTCTTATACCACAACTCATAAGAGGTTTTCCCATGTGTTTTAACTATCAACACCTTGTTCTAAACATAACACCCAGTGCTGACTGCTACAGCCCATAATGTTATCAGAAGTTGTGAGTCGGGCAACATATTCCTTGCAACCTCAATAAGTGTCACATTTATTCTCTCTGCAACTTCATTTTTTTAGGAGTTCTAGGTGCATTAATTATCTATTAATACCTTTGGATTCATAAAAAGAATCAAGAGTGTGGTTTTTGAATTTTATTTCTTTATCACACCGAGTAATATTAACCTTTTGACTAATTTGGTTTTTAGTTTTAATAACAAATAATTTTATAATTTCAGTAGTTTTATATTTAGTTTCTAAAAATAAAACCTAAGTAAATCTTATAAAATCATCTATTATTATCAAGCAATATGATTTTCTTCCCAAACTCTTTACACCTGTTGTACCAAACAAATTCATGTGAAACAGATGTAAAGAAGTTATGATAGAATTCAACTCTTTGGACTTTTGTAAACTCTTTGTTTGGTAGTCTAGTGACTAACCCATTTAGAATTAGTTTATTCATATTTTAAGATTTACATGTGCTAGTATTCTGTGCCAAATGGAGGACTCATTTATTAAAGCTTTGGAAATGAAACATTATATATTTTCTAAGGTGATGGATTCTGCAAGTTGAACATGTACATATTGTCTGTCCTGGGAACTCTAAAAGTATTTTGTCATTAGGTATTACAAAACCAGGAGATAGAATAATACATTCATGATTAGTGAAAAGAGTGTTGTGTTGTTTATCACATAAGTAAGATACACTCAACAAAGTGTTGTTCGACTCTTTCATATAGTTCACCTTATTAAGGCTTACCTTCCCATTATTAACTGTCCATCTACTAGTAATTTATCCTCCTCTTGTATCACTTCCAAAGACAAAATATCCACAAATTTATGGTTCAAGATTCAGTAGGCATGATTGTACCGAGAGCATCCGCTATCCATAATTCATATGTTATCTTTGGTCTATGATAGTTCTGCACATAAATGAGTTGGTTAGTGTTGAATGAGGACCCAAGCCTGTTTAGTCTTGGGTCTTCTAGATTCAGAAAAGTTCCATTAATTTTTAGTGCTAAAAGCTTAATTTCATGTTTTTGGTCATCTAAAGTTTTGTTAGTTTCGGTAGATGTCTTTGGTCTCCGGACATTACTATTGGCTATGGATTTGCTGGACTCTTTGACATCTTATTTTCTTTAATGACCTTTAAGGGCCTTTAGAGATGGTGAAGATTTCTCCATAGTCTTCTTTTTTAGGTTTGCTACTGTTGTTTTGTTCGGCAAATTCTTTAGAAGTGCTGAATGTTTTTAAGTCGACATTTGACTTGTTTGTCTTCCAAACAACCTTGTAAGTACCATTTCTTCTTTTTAATGGGTGATTAGCAGCTGCGGATCATTTTGAGGATCTGAACTTGGTGGAGTGAGCTAAAGGATTGAATGAACAATCTTTTGCAAAATGACTGTTCCTCACATACTAGGCATATAATCTTCATATACTACATAGTTGTCTTGATCTCCAACTTTAGTTCTTGTAGTTCCTTCTTCATCTAGCCTTTCTTTCCCTTCTTCGTCAACTCATGCTCAATGAAATCTTCAAGTGTCACCTTCTTCTTTGAGGATTTCATCTTCTGATTTTCATGAGTATCACATATGTTTTTGTTCAGCTTATGGTCAATGTGGGTGGAAAAATTATTCTTCCTTGGGAACTTCTTTTTATGAATCCTTACTACTTTCTGAAGTAGATTTTTAAACATATGAAAATGATCTTACTTCTGAAGACGTTGAAGTTCCTGCACAACAATTTGTATTATGTGTCTTCTTGTTGTAGCCGTGCTTTGATTTGGAAGAGGGGTTTAACTCATATGTTTGTTTGTTGGCATTGAAAGATGAGTTTTCCTTGACAAACTTCACTTCCATGATCACCATCTTCTTTGTTTTTCTTTCAGTTTCTTATTTTTTTTTTCATCTCTTCCTTCTTACCTTTCTCTTCTTTCACTAATTCATACTTCTCAATGGCAGGCTTTGTCCAGATTGATTTGGCAGATACTTGCTTTCTTACTTCCAGGCTGCACTTAGGCGTGTATGTGGGAACGTATATCGTTGGTTGTTCTATAGCAGTGTACCCTAATCATGTCTTGGTTTGATATAGCTTTTTGGAGTTTTTAGTAAATGCAAGCAATTTTTCAAACTTCTCAATTTGAACATTGTATTTATTAGCACATGTTTTGGCTATAGCTAAATCATATTGTATTGATTTTAATCAGCTTAAGAGGTCATTAATCTTAAGAGGTCATTAATCTGGGTCTACAAGTTAGTTTTTTCATGTCTTAGTTGTGAAAGAATCTTTTCTAATAAGAGGTCATTAATCTGGGTCTACAAGTTAGTTTTTTCATGTCTTAGTTGTGAAAGAATCTTTTCTACCTCTATCTTTTCCTTTTTAAGCTTGATTGTTTTTCTTAAAATCTCTTTTAAGAATGCTGATTATTTCCACATCTTTCATGAGATCTAGATTGTGACTTTTGAACATATTCAATTTTGCAATACATTCTAGTGTGTGACAAAGTTTAGGAGTTACCTGAGGTGAAGAGGTTGAGCTCTCTGCCAATAGTGTATTGTTGGTTGAAGTGATGTCTTCCACTTAAAAGCTCCCGTCAATCACCTGCTACAGCTTTTGTATGCCTTTGATTACAAGAAGTAGAGGATTTTTGGAAGGCTGCTGATGGTTTATAGTTTTATGAGCTTGACAAAGATGGGTTTGACTTAGGCGCTTTGCATTCTTTGGCAAACTGTTCCTATTGGTTGTAGTTGAAATACTTCACTTTACTTTTATAAAACCCAAATTTTAATCTTCTTTGCTTTAAAAACTTTATTCATGTTCTCTACTGAAACTGTTTAGCCTTGAAAGAAATCATGGAAATCTGATAGTTGCAGATGATCTCTTTAAGATCATCTTGATGGATGCATTCAAGATCTTCTTAAAAGAGTTGGAAGAAGTTGGTCTGCTCACTAACAAATATTGAACTTGATTGGTAGCTTGGTGAAAAAGTTGTTGAGGGGTGCTGAGTCCATCTACTGAAAGATGGTGAAGATTATGATTCAAAAGTTGGAGATTCTGGATAAGTTATCACAGGTACTTGGTGAGTCACCATTGGAACTTGGTAACCCTAAGAGTGCAAGGATTCTTGAATAGGTGCCATAAATGTTGATTACTTTAAGGAGTTTGATGAGCTGCCTAGTGATTCTTTATCAGCATCCATCTCATTCTAGTAGGCACAAACAATGTTATGTAACTCCTCAAGAGTCATTGTCTTCATGTTTTCAGTTCTACTAATAGATGTTGTGTAAACTCTCCATTTTCACTCCAGCCTCATTTAGAGAGTCTAGCAGTTCAACATATCTAAGATATGTTGTATTCAAGGTTTCTTCCCTTGTGAAACCAGAGTTTTCGAATTTCTACTTTAAGATATCTCTTTTGTTCTCTTTCATGTCTTTGGTTCCTTCAAATCTATCCTTTAATGCTTCCCACAACTTTTGAGCAGTTGTGAACTTCGTGAAGCCGTGAATGATGTTATTGGGTATGCTCAACCCGATCAAGCATAATGGTTTAGAGTATACATCTACTTTCTTTAGATCATCTAAGAACATTGTAGGATCTTTAGGAATCATAACTTCATATTCACCATGTGGGTGAAAATCTTAGGCTATATTCTGCTCAGTATTATGTATACCTGGTAAAATGGGCGGGTTCGGGTCAAGGCAGGTTTGTGTTAGAGCGGGTTCGGATCAAAACAAGTCCGTTTCAGAAATGGGTCAGGACTCTGAAGCAACGGTCGTGATTGGAATTCTCAAAATATCATGAACCATTAAAGCCAACTGTGGAAACCTTCTTTGATTATCCTTCCAATATTGTAAAACATCAAGTTCTTGTTTTCTATCAAGTGAAGGTTCCTTAAGATACATTGTTAATTATGATTTTTCCCTCTCATCTTTTTTAAATTGGCTTTCAAATGACTCGAATCCATCTAACTCGTCAAACACATCAACACCAATATTTGAACTTACAGCTAACAAAGAATCAGGCGTCTCTAAACGAACATCATACTCCTTATCATAAAACTTGTGCATACCTTCGTATATACTCTTCAACTTCTCGACGCGTACTTCATTTCTCATGTTAAGTTTTGAGAAACAATACTCAAAAATCATAAACTTGTATCGTGGATCTAAAATAAAGGCAAAAAACAAAACCACGCTATAAATTTCCAAATATTTTTCAAACTTCTTTTTCATGTCTTTCGCCGTATCATTTATAACACGATCTGTGTTATGAATTTCCTTTTCAATAAGTGATTGTATTTGCCACACATTACGAAAATATAAGTTGGAAGTAGGATAGGAGCTTCTAGATAATAAAGTCGTGATGTCAAAAAAGTTTCAAAATCTTGTGATTCTTTCCACTCTTATCCATTCATCTTCTAATGGAAAAGACTTATAATTTAAATCAACTAGTGCTAAACAAGCATAAGCCCGTTTATAAGTCAATGCGCTCTCAAGCATAAGATATGTGGAATTCCATCTTGTTATGACATGTTGACGCACATGTTGCCCACATTGTCATGAAAGTTGTTGTATGCATTCCGCGAACTTATACTTACTCCCAACACTTCCTCGAATATATTTTACATACTCCCGAACCTTATTGATGGATTCTTCGGTTACTTTCAACCCAGATTGAACAATAATATTTAACACATGTGCAGAACAACGCACATGAGTAAAATCTCCATCAAAGACTAATGTGTAATTTAGACGCAAGTGATTTTTTAGATATTTTACTAAAACATCATTATACTTAGTGTTATATAGTGTGATAGTAAAAATCTTTTTCTCAACTCTCCTATCCGTTAAAAAATTGATCAAGTACTCTGCTAAAAGGGAACCACTATGTGAAGGCGACATAACTCAAAAGTTCAACACTTTGTTCCCAAAAACCAATTCTCATTGACATAGTGGGCCGTCAATGCCATAAACCGTCCGTTGTGATAGAACTCCATAAATCAGAAGTCAAATATATTTTACTATTTACCTTTCGTGACTCATCTTTGAGATTCGCTTTCTCTCTCATAAAATTTTAGGACATCCAACTTTGCAGTGTTTCTTGTTATAGGATTCGCATCACAGTGTAAGAATTTATGTAAATCTCTTGTTGCCTCATGTTTAACATAACTGAATGGGTAGTTATGTTTAATGATCACATACGCTAGTTTCTCCCTATACTTCGCTTGATCTAGAGGGGTGCGTTTTTTGGTTGACCTAGTTCATCAAGATCAAAACACTTCGGAATATGATGCTTTATGTTAGATGTCCCATCTTTTGGATTGGCACTATATAATTTTCCACAACTAGTGCAAGTTGCCCTTCTAACCCCATGAGCTCCAACCGGTAGTTTCTCATAATAAACACAAACTTTAGAATGGGTCTTACTCGAATAAAAAAACTTACTTCATCATCAAAATCAGTGTTATTTGACATATTTGATGTCTCCTACAATGACCCTTAGACCAAATTGGGCTAAAAATCTAAAGTGTGTATAAACTAAAAAGTAATCAAGTTAGAGACCCATAAATGAAAATAAGCCCAAAAATGAGTCAAAAATTTAAAAAACAGTAGGTTTATTATTAAATGTTGTTATATACCATATAACGAAATTGAGCTAAATATGTACAAATGGACCCAAAAACTTGATTGAGCTCAAAATCAAATCTCAGAGAACGACACATAGCTAGTTAGCTACTCACTATAGTACAAAATCAATGAAAACATATTATTCACAAGTATCACCAAATTACTAAACAACTACCCGATTGTGAAGAATTCAAGAGGTGCCTAATATCAAACTCACTGAATTTGTGACAATTTATTCATCAACTGCAGTGGCTTAAATAGCCAATGGCTTATAAGCTATATCTTATAATAGTTTATTCATCAACTGCACATGTGCCCACATAAATTAAATTAATTTATAAGCTATATCTTAAGCTATTAGCCATACAAAACAAGAACATACTCTGTGATAATCAATCTAACAAATTGGAGGATAAGATGCAATGTGGGTTAAGCCTAAAAATTAACCGCACTACCCTTTTCAATTAATAATGTTATGTCAAGTTACATCAAAATAAAGGTAGACGGGCAACAAGCTGCGCTGCCACCCCTTTCTGAATAGCAAATCCTAACCTTCCAAAAACAAATCCTTGCCTCCCCGGGGTTGAGCAATGGTTGTCTATGACCCGTTGGACCCTGGTCAAAAAGTTGATAGCTTCTGGCGCTAGGGAGCCAAATGTATCAAAGGCAAAGGGAACAAAAGCGTGCTGGTTCTCTGCGCAAGCTTTAGCATGTTTATCCACTTTCTTTGATTCTGCCTTTCTTGCTGCTTGACCAGCTACAAAACCGTTTTCCCGTAAACCAACCAAAGGGGAAACCCCTGTGAGGTCCACACAAGCATGTTTGCCCCCAGCCCAGCCAAAGACGAGCAGATCCGCTAGTCGCAAAGTAGACCTCCCCTCCATAGGGTCTGTGAGGAAATTCACAGGGGCTTCTTTCTTAGCAGAAATCCCAGCTCTTCTTAGGATGTCCCCCAAAACATCTCGTACCCAGTCATGCCGATATTTGAACCCAGGTAGCTCTTTACAGTGAAGGGCGTGCTCCTCATATTTATCCATGCAAGCTTTACGACATATCAGACATGTTTCATCTTCCGGGTACATAGGGATCATCAACCGGTATTTGAGAATTGCTCTATATTCTACTGGAGACATGCACTGTCCCAACCCTTCAATCGGGATAACGGTCAAAAAGTCCTGAGCATGGGGGCCCTTCAGGCACTCAAACACCGCCTTTTGGCGGGATGACAAAGAAAAAACTTCTCCCAGGCTTTGAGCGATTTTGCTAAACAGAGCATTCGCCAAAGTTGTTTGTGGCTTCGAGGGGGCGGTGTCCTTATTAGAGAAACCGCCAATATCCAAGTCTGGGAGAAGGACATATAAGCGTTCGAGCGCCTGCTGATAGTCGGGTCAAGCCCGAAGACCCCACTGTTTCGAAGGATATGATCTTGTAGTTCCCAAGACTGAGCTCTAGAGGCCACAAAAGCATAAGCCCCAACATCTCGAGCTGAAAGGAGTCCCAAACCACCGAGACGCATTGGCAAAGATGCCAAACACCATTGGAGATCACCAAAAAAAGGGCCACCACCCACGACTATGTCTTCTATAGCCTCCCTGAGGCCATCATCGAACCGAGATACCGCATCCTCCATCAAATGGGGTTGACAAGTGCGCAACCCAAAAAGTAACTTAGCAACTCCCATGCACGACCTTAGCAAAAGTAGTTCACATTGGGATTCCTAAGGCAGGGCAAGAGTTTCATGAGGTCAACCGCTCCTGAGGCCCGCCGCCCAGCCAACTCCTCAATAAAGCTAGGATCACGGCTAACAGCTCCACCAAGGAGCTTAACCCCCCTCTCTGGTCTACCAATCCCTCTCGGGAAAAGTCCGTCCTGAACTTTACGCCCATCGTATGTCGGCCAAAAAACCTCTGTTATCTTAATGTTGAGATAAAGCCCCAGAGATGGCCCTTCCACCTTGATGATGTCTAAGGCCTTAGCAACCTCAGACGCGTTGCCGATAATCGTTCCATCATCCAAATACCAAGCATGAAACAAAAGGTTACAACGGTCCTGGACTCGAAGAATAAGGGGGTGTAAGGCAAGGGCAAAGAGAAGGGGCCCTAAGGGATCTCCTTGTTGTACTCCGGTAGTAGCCCCAATACAATCATTACCAACATACAACTTAGCAGGCTGAGCATAAAGAAATTGGACCCACCGATAGATTGACGGGCAATGCTGATGAACCTCTTGAAGGAAGGTTGTGCGGTCGACCGTGTTAAAAGCATTAGAGAAATCCACAGTAAGCAAGGCCAAGGAGCCGTCTTCATGACAAGAGTTGAGAACCTGTTTGCACTGTGAAGCACCGCCTCTGCACCATTAGGCATCCCTACCCCAAATTGAAAGTCCCCCAAGTGCTGGGCCATGTCTTTCCCGACCTTCTTCATCACCACCTTAGAAACCAACCTTCGCCAAATACACCCCACAGCAATAGGCCGAATTCCTTTATCAGGCTTCAATAAGGGGGTGAGGGGGCCGACGCAACAAACTCAGCAAGCACTTTAGGGCAAGATCCCTCAAGCAATAAGTTAACAACTTTAGTAATGCTCGTAAGCAAAACTGAGGGAGTCACAGAGCCCTCGCCACCAATAGCATCTAACAAGTGTTGGGCCCGCATCCCGTCCCTACCACATGACGTCCCTTTGGGGAAGGATCGGATACATTTGAACACACACTCCTCATCAACAACAAGAGTGGGTTGGGCTAAAGGGTTGGAAGGCAAGGACGGGGGTGGCACCACTGGGTGTTTATCAATAAGAGCTTTCAAGGTCGACTCACCAAAAGGGGCAACTCCACTAGAGCATAGGACCTTAATCGCAGCCGTGAAATGCCCATCTCTGACTTTCGGAAGACATTGCTTACATTAGGGTCCCTTTTCTTGTCTTCCTCTCTCATGCATTCCCCCCTAATAGCACCAGCCTCTCCCACGCTATCCAACAGGGACGAGACTAAAGCATCAAACCCGGACCCATTTTTCCAAACTGTTAGCGCGTGCAAGATGTTACTACACTGTAAAGATTTCCTGTTCCCTGATCTACGCTCTCGTCTGGTGGATGGTCTGACCACCCGTAAGGTGCAACGTGGTAGCAAAAGCAATTGAACCTAATTTTCAACGGAACCTGGCGACCCCACCACTTTACGCAAAGCACCAGTTAAAACCTGAGCAAACAACAGCCCACAACTGGGGGGAATGCTTTTAACAGTCTGAATGGGGAGTGAAAAAACCGCTCGAGGAGGTTAACATCACCCCCGAGCCCTGCTGGGTGACGTGGGTTTGTGTCAACCACCACTTGACATGGTTTCCGGATCCAACAATAAAATCTTCAACATCCCCCGAGAACATGTCAAACGACACGACCTCATCATCATGCTTGCACCCCCTACTGAGTGCATGCACTACCATGCACCTTCCACACAACCATTTATCACCTGCCTTAAGAACTTCCCCAACATCTAAAAAAAGCTCTAAATCCTTGGACATAGCCTCCTTCAAAGATAGCCTTCGGTTTTCTGTCTTGAGGTGGGTGCTTTGGATGTGTTCAAGTAGGCGGAAAAAACCCCCAGACCCAGGTTTGCCGTCTTTACATTTGTGGAAAGATTTGAAGGGGCATGTCCTTAAACCACTAGCAGGCCCTGCACTGAGCCCCTTGGCTTAACATTCCGACCCCTCCTTGTAGGAGCCATGCGCGTAGGTTAACTGCCGAACTCGAGATGAGTTGTGAGGGGTAGAATACCGACGGAACCCTATACAAGCCGAAGGAGGGCAGCAACCGCGAGTTGCCCACCCTCTAGATGGTACCCCACATGACCCCTCACACCAGGATTAAGCCCAAAGAACTCAGTCAACATGGGAAATCGAGTAACAGATGTACAAAATCTAACAAATTGGAGGTTTTGTAAGAATCGCCTAATTAATAATCAGTCTCAAATAAATCAATCAAGTCTAGACGAAATCATACCTTGAGAAATCGAGTAACAAATGTACAAAATCGATTCACTGAAGTACACAATTGATTAAAGAATGAGGCCGATTGAAGAACGAGATCATATTCAAATGTTCAATTAGGGTTTCGTTGAAGAATATTCATTGAAAGAAATCAGAATCGATTCACTGAAGCACAAGAGGAAATCGATTCATGATTCTTGGTTGATTTTGTTCTTAGTCGATGTGGTTCACTGGTTCCCTTCGAGGCTTTGATTATGATCTGCAGATCTGCTGAAGTTGTATATGCCCTTAAAAGTGGGTCAGTCCATGCCGCTCTTTTCTACCCATCGTAACCCGTAAAATATTTTCATACCTGACCGGTTTAGCTTTTGCATTGTATCATTTTGCACAATCAGACCCATCAGTTTATATATACAACCCATAATAACCCATAGACTTAAAACAAAAAAGCCCAAACAAGTCCACCATATGGTCCACGGGTTAGGTTTGCCAGGCATATTATTCCAATGGCTAGGATATGAAGATAGATTTAATATATCGAACAATATTCCTATATTATGCTAATAATTCTTGCTGTACACTTCAGGAACATGTATAAGAGATTAAGTCAACCCTCAGAAGTCGGAGAAGACGTTTAACAACGGTTTACACACGTTCAAAGTCTCTTCCAACGTTCATGAAGACCGGTTCATAAAAGAATCCTGATATTTTCGGGATATGGTCGAGGATACCAGTTGACCTTCGCTGCTAGGTTTTGCTATAAAATGAGGTGGGTTGATCGATTTAGGAGACACTTGATTCATACTTAGCATTCACCTACTCTCTGATACTAGCTTACACACACTCAAACAATCATTGTAATAGTTAGCATCGATCAAATTTAGCTCTCTAGTTGTACTTTTATTTTCAAGTATTAATAAAATCGGCCGCCGACGAGTTGTTAAGCGCCAAGTGGTTTTTTGTCCTGGAGTTCAATCCAATCAAGGGCTTTTTCCCCTTCCAAAAATCGCTTGTCTTTGATTTTCTTTGATTTTACTTGTTCATTTCTGTGATATTCTAGTCGAT
>CM046454.1:59986912-60009412 GCA_025506515.1 Flaveria trinervia
CATGGACATCCTGAATAGGTTCAGGAGTGTCCACCTCAGCTGTAGGTGACTAATATGGGATAGATGTAGGAGACTCAGGAGTATTCATCTCTCTTTGAATAGGGGAAAAGAAGAGAGGCTCATTATACTCACTGAAACCTAGATCTTCATCAGTATAGAAGTCAAGGTTAGGAATTGGTTGGTTGAGATCTATAGGCTGGGGATGGTAACTGTCCCCTGAAGGTTGATCACTTGAGTGTTGAGACTCAGAGTGATGGCTTAAGGCTGTTTGGTTAGTGAGCTCATCAGGCTAAGCATGAGGAGCCTCAGCACTGATTCTTGAAGAGATAGGAGTGGTTTGCTCCACAGGAGAAGTGGGAGCTCCAGTGTCCACTTCTTCCTGTATGGTTGAGTATATGGGGGCCTCCACAGACTGAATAGCCTGAGCAGGGGTTGTTTGGGTTTTCTTTGGTAGTGATGGTGATTTGAGGATGTGGAGTGGTTGGGGAGATAGAGGGTGGGTAGCAGTGTGGGCTCACACTAGCTTGTGCTGCTAGGTTGTCACCTTGAGCAATGAGCTCTAACATTTTTGGGACTAGGGCTGTTTCTACCCCAGAGAATCCAACAGTGGCTTTCTCAGAATTTTAAAGATGCCGCGCTTCATATGTCCTAATTTAAGAATGTTACCTTTTTCCCTCAACTGTGAGCCCAGTTCACAGTTAAGAATGTACTGGACATATCTAGGAAACATGTAATACTCTAAGGAGTCTAATTTGCAAGTAAATTGTATAGACAAATTGAGAATACCTGAATTTGACCCCTTGAACCATTCCATGGATTATGAAGGAGAGATCCTAAGGAATCTGGTCCCATCCACCATGCTTGTTTGATAAGCTGTGGATGACCACATGGAGCAGGAATCTCCATTAGGATGAGACCTTCCCTTTCCTAAAGGTCTTTATAGAGAAATCTCCCTCATACCCCATCTGCTCAAAGGAATGATTGACAGCTTCTTTTGGGAAGAACACCTCACCTTCTTCATCATCCAGCTGAAGATGCATATTGATGATGGCCGGAGTGATGAACACTGTTCTCCCCTGCACCGTGGCAGACAATGCCTTCTCCCCATCCATAACAACCTCTTGTAGGTTTTCCAGAATGCTAGCAGATGATCCTCATAGAGGAGGATCAATGGTTAGGGAGGTGAAGTAGTGGGACAGAGATAAGAAACAGCAAACCTCTAAGAAATGAGGATCTTTCTCAGAGCGTAACAGAGCAACCTGATTGTGTTGTCTGTGTAGCTGCATGGTAAAGTTGGGATCATTTCTGTGAGTAAGGTTGGCCATTTTGAGGTAGCTTAAAGATGAAGAAAGAAGAAAGAAAGAAATTTCAGAGAGAAATTTGGGTTTTTAGGTTTGGAGGAAGAACAGATGATAGAAGAGGGGGAAACCGTTGGGTTTATATGTGAGAGGGATTTCAGATAAAGTTTAATGAAAGAGGATAAACTTTGAAATCCGGATGTCGGTCCCACCTCTGAAAAAGTGGTTTACTTTTTGCTCAAAAAGTAGTTTTCTTGGAAGTTAAAAAGCTTCCGAAGGTTAATTATCTTCGGAAGTTTTAATTAAAAAGCTTCCGAAGCTAAAATGACTTTGGAAGAATTTCCTAAGAGATTTGATGACTTTGCTTTAGAAGAGAAATTAAAACTTGAGTGCTTTGTATAGAAATCAACAAAGCTTCCGAGAGTTAATTTTGCTTCGGAAGTAAAAGGTCCTTAAAAATAAGTAAGTGTCTAAGACAAATATTTAAGCTTCGGAAGATAGATTTGAAATCTCTTTCGAAGGTAAATTTCTTAGATAGTTAAATATTTTGAAGGCATGATTTGCTTCCAAAGTTAAAAGCATAACTTCCGAAGTATAAAATCATCAATTAATCTATGGAAAGTCTTCAGAAAAAGATTTTTTTTAATCCAAGGAAAACATGAGCTTATGAAAGTGATGAACTAGACAACTTAGGACACACATATTTTAAGAAATAATAAGAATTAGTTTAAAAAAAAATCTACTCAAGGTTGATCATCCCAATAGCTGATATTAGATATTTAAATCTCTGTTCATCAAAAGCCTTTGTAAACAAATCAGCATATTGTTCATCTGTGTGAACCTTGACTAGTTTAATTAATCCCTTTTCATAGTTATCTCTTATTAAATGATACCTGATATTGATGTGCTTTGTCCTTGAGTGCTACACAGGATTCTCTGTGATTGAGATAGCACTGTTGTTGTCTATGAATTGGAGTCTCCTTGAAATTTAACCCATAGTCTAGCATTTGATCTGAATCCAAAGCATTTGAGCACAGCAGCTAGCAGCAGCTGTATTCAGCTTCAGCAGTTGATGCAGAGACATAGGATTGTTTCTTGCATTGCCATGAGACAACCCTTCCACCTAGAAATTGACATCCTCCAGATGTAGACTTTACAGTCATATTGCAACCACCATAATCACTATCTGTATAGGCATACAGATTAAAGACAGAATTCTTGGGATACCATAGGCCAAGAGTTGGTGCACCTTTGAGGTATCTTAGAATCCTTTTGACAGTGATAAGGTGAGACATCCTAGGGTTGGCTTGATATCTTGCACAGATGCATGTAGCAAACATGATATCAGGCCTGCTAGCAGTAAGATACATAAGAGACCCAATCATAGCCCTGTATAAGTGTTCATCTACACACTCCCCCTCAAGATCAGGACCAAGGGAGTGGTTTCTGGCTATGGGTGTCTTAACAATCTTACAGTCAGTCATATTGAACCTCTTGAGTATGTCCTGAACATACTTTGACTGACTTATGAAGATGCCATCTTCAACTTGCTTCACTTGAATTTCCAAAAAGAAATTGAGTTCCCCCATGGTACTCATTTCAAATCTATCTTTCATCAGCTTCTCAAAGTCTTTGTAGAGCTTTGGATTAGTTGAAACAAAGATGATGTCATCTACATATACTTGAACTAGCAATATGTCTTTTCCTTGTCCTTTAATGAAGAGAGTTCCATCTATAGTACCCCTCCTGTATCCATGTTTACAGAGATACTCAGACAGTGTCTCATACCACTTCCTGGGTGCCTGATGTACCCATAGAGAGCTTTATCAAGCTTGCAGACATAGTCAGGATGATCAGGATCTACAAAACCAGGTGGCTGTTTGACATAAACCTCTTCATCTATCACTCCATATAAAAAGGCACACTTCACATCAAGTTGAAAGACCTTGAAGTTCTTGGATGCAGCAAATGCCAGGAATATCCTAACAGCTTCTAATCTTGCCACTGGAGCAAAGACATCAGTGTAGTCAGTCCCTTCTTCTTGTGTGTATCCTTGAACAACCAGTCTAGCTTTGTTCTTGATGATGATGCCTATCATCTTTCTTGTTCCTAAACACCCATTTGGTTCCAATGGTAGTCTTCCCAGAAGGAAGATGACAAAGGTTCCAAACTTTCTGCCTTTTGAATTGAAGCAGCTCTGTTGCATAGCTTCAACCCAACTTCCATCCTTTAGAGCTTCATCAACTTTCTTGGCTTTATCTGGGATAGAAAACAAGAGTGAAGACAAACATTTGCTTCATGGGTTTGTCCTCTTGTCTTTACCCCTGAGACAATATCTCCAATGATGTTTGTGGTAGGGTGAGACTTATGGATCCTAAGCTGAGGGATCAGAGCAAGTTATTGAGAAAGATCTAAATTAGAGAAATTTAGATCTGACATAGATGTTTCTCCCACCACATCAGCACACTTTTCAAGTGAAACTTGATCCAAGCAGTGTGTGATATCATTGATGTTCTCATCTATGGTGTGGTTAGTGGCATCAAGAAATTCTTGGTCACTGTCACACCACCATTATTGTCTTCCACAATTAAGGTGTTCTTTTGGTTGTGGAGCCTCTGAGCTGGAATTTGAAGGTATACCAGATGTATCAGCTGAGTTTGTCATTGTTGTGTTGATAGAAACCTCATTTGCAGAAGTAGTTCCAACTGGAGCTGAAGATTATGACTTGAAGGTCTTCCTAGCTCAAATCTTGGATCAGGATCACCTGTATTTAAATTTTCTACAGATGCTGAAACATTCTCAGAAAATTTGTTAAAACAGTTGGTAACTAAATCAAGATCAAATAACCAATCTAGACCAGAACCAGCAACACAAGGTGTGTGTTCATTGAAAGTCACATTGGCTGACTCCTCAACAAATCTAGTTCTGAGATTGTACACTCTATAAGCCTTAGCTTGGGAAGAGTATCCAATAAAGTGTCCATCATCTGATTTCTCAACAAACTTGGCAATTTGATCTTTGGTATTCAAGATGGTGCAAGGACATCCAAATGACCTGAGAAAACCAATGAAAGGTTTCCTCTTGTGCCAAAGTTCATAAGGAGTCTTGCCATGATTCTTAACTACTAAAACTCTGTCTGCACATAGCAGGCAGTGTTGACTGCCTCTGCCCAGAAGGTGATGGGCAGTTTAGAGTCAGACAACATGGTTCTTACAGCTTCAATCAGTGTCCTGTTTCTCCTCTCAGCAACACCATTTTGCTGAGGAGTCCTGGGAGCACTGAATTGTCTTGTAATACCTTTTCATCACCAAATGTATCAAGGATTTGGTTCTTAAATTCAGTTCCTTGATCACATCTTATGATTTGACCTTGTGATCAGACTGATTCTCAATCTTTAAGATGAAATTCTTCAGAATCTCAAGAGTCTCATCTTTAGTTTTAAGGAAGAAGACCCAAGTGAATCTTGTAAAGTCATCTGTGATCACTAGACAATATGAGGTCCTTCCTAAACTCATTACACTAGTGGGGCCGAAGAGATCCATATGTAACAAGTGTAGGGGTGTAGTGATGGAGTTCATTTCCTTAGGCTTATAAGATACCTTATGTTGCTTCCCTTTCAGGCATGCAACACAGTGGTCATCACTTGTAAACTCTTTCTTTGGCATTCCAGTTACCAAATCATGCTTAATCAATTTATTCATGTTTAAAGTTTACATGGCATTCTTTTATGCCATAGGAAAGACTCATCCTGATCACATTGGCTTTAGATGTAAAGCAGGAAACTTCTCTGGAGGGAGGTTTCTTGCAAAACATCTTGTACATGTTTCCTTTCCTGGGGGCTCTAAGCAGGATATGCTCATGAGGAATGACCACACCAGGCTTAAGAACAATGCACTCATGCTCAGTAAAGAGCATGTTATGACTATAATCAAAAAATTGAGATACACTCAGAAGATTGTATCCAAGCTCCTTAACAAAGTTTACCTTTCAATGCCGGAGCTTACCATTCGTGACCTTGCCCCTTCCAAAAATGTAACCACCTTCATCTCCTCCAAAAGCAACAGGTCCTCCATCAATCCTTTAAGTTCTGGAGTATTGACATATTACCAGTCATGTGCTGGAGCAGCCACTGTCTATGATCCAAACATTTCTGTCTGTCTTCAGCTGTCCCTGCACAAAGAGAATGATTATTACATTGGAAACCCAAGCCTACTTGTCTTGGGCTCATTGCAGAAGGTAATTAACAGTAATAGATCCTATGGTTGTACTAAGAGGATCTTGAGCTGTTGTTGATGGAGAAATCTCAGTCACTTGGTCTTTCTTAGACGTCCACACCACCTTTGGAGTCTTGGACTTGACCTTCAAACTTTAGAAATTTTTGGAGTTTCAGAAGTTTGATGACTGAACCTTGGAAGATTCTGCAACACTACAGCAGACTTCAGTGCTTCGGAAGAACTCCTTTCTTCCGAGACCAAATGTTCTTCCGAAGAGAATTTTCCATTCCTTCTGTAGATTTGAAATTCGAAGGAAATGGTTTTCCTTCGAAGCGTGAATCTTCTTAGAACTCTTTGATGCCTGTTTGGCCATATGGACAGTACTTTAGGATTGAAGGGACAATCCTTGCGATGTGAGTGGGCTATCACACATAACACAATTCATCTTCTTCTTCACAAGAGCCTTGTCATAAGAGTAAGACTTTCTTGGTCACTTCCCTTCTCCACCTTCATCTTTGCAGATGCTGAGACAATCCTTTGGCTGAGAACTGTGCTTGGAGTTTGATGGACCAGGTGTGCAGCAGGGTACACAGCAGATCAGTCTTCTTCTGCTTGAAATGAGTTGAGCAAGAACCAGAACTCTTAGCAGAGTGTTGGTTGATGCCTTCAGTCCCTACCACTTTAAACCCTGCAAAAATAAAAATTGTTTTTGCTTAGAGTCAAAAGTAGCCTTGATCTCCTGAGCTTCCTTGCCTTTCTTTTGCTCTTCTGATCAAGTTCTTTCTCATGGACTTGGTCATCACAATCTTCACTTTCTCCTCAGAAGAATAGTGGCCCTTCCTGAGAATAATTGTCTTTGGTCACATCCCTTCTCCACCTTCATTTTGCAGATGCTAAGACAGTCCTCTTGCGCTGAGGACTGTGCTTGGAGTTTGATGGTCCAGGCTGTGCAGCAGTGGTACACAGCAGATCAGTCTTCTTCTTGCTACTGAGATGAGTTGAACAAGAACCAGAACTCTTAGCAGAAGAGTTTGTTGATGTCTTCAGTCCCTACCACTTTAAACCCTGCAGAGATAAAAACTTGTTTCTGCTTAGAGTCAAAAGTAGCCTTGATCTCTTGAGCCTTCCTTGCCTTTCTTTTGCTCTTTCTGATCAAGTTCTTTCTCATGGTTGGTCATCACAGTCTTCTCTTTCTCCTCAGAAGGATAGTGGCCCTTCTTGGAATCCTCTGCTTCACTCTTCTCAGAGGGATTTTTTACTATCTCTTCTTCATCCTCTTTACTCATAGGATCTATGAGAGGAAGCTCATCTTCACAAGTTCTACACTAGGAGATCTTACTGACAAGATTATGTGTGGAGGAGCTATCTCATTGGATCCCAGTCCCTGCCTGTTTTGATAGCATACTTTGTTGTGTAGGGATGAGGATATCATGTTCTTGAAGGTCTCTTCTTCAAGAACACTCTTTTCTGCCCTGGCTTTGCTGATCACAAGCTTAGCCTGGCACTCAGTTAACTTAGTTATGAGATCTTTGATTTGAGTCCTAAAATCTGTGTGTTCATGTTTTAGAACTGAAATGGTTTTCTCTAAGTCCTCTATCTTCAGTTTATAATCATTTTCAGACTTTCTAAAATCAGATTTTAAAATGTTCAAGGACTCAAGATCAGATCTCATTTTCAAGTTGTAGGACCTGTATCTGTTAACTTTAGCAATGCATTCAGGAGTATAGAGATATTCCAATACTTTTGCTTCATCATGATCTGCCATTAGTGCTTGGTTTGGAGAAGTATCTTCCACCTGAAAGCTCCAGTCAAAGCCTCCTTCTTCAACAGCAACAGCAGCCTGCTGCTTTGACTTCTCATTCTGGAGAGCTTTGTCAGTGTAGTTTGGTCTGGATTGTGCTTGGCCACTATTTGATCTAGGTCCCTTACACTCTCTGGCAAAGTGGCCCATCAAGTTATAGTTGTAACACTTAACTTTGCCTTTGTCCAGTCCAAACTTTCCACTGGTTGCATTGCTTGGGAACTTCCTTCCAGTCCTCTTGTAGAACTTCTTGGCTTTGTGAGTGAGAAGTGCCATCTGCTAGACTATTTCCATGTATTCCAGATCATCTGGATGAATACAGTCCAGGTCTTCAAGAGTGAAAAGAGAGTTGCCACAGCTTTCATCAGAAGACACAAATGCTTGAGAAGAGCTTGTCTCTTGGAATGGGCTTCCTTGAGGGTAGTTCTCCCTTGGTGTCTCTGGGAAGGTGATGAAAGGACCCTTGGGTGAGTTGTCAGGGTAGCATATGAGATGATGTTTGGGTTCTATGCAGTCCCTTTCAATCACATGTAGGGCTGAACCCATTTGATTGTTGGAGTTGCCAGATGAACCTTGCATGTTATCTCCAGATGGTAGCCACTGAGAATCCCATATAACTCTGTCAGAGTAAGAGTTTTGAGATTTTCAGTTCTCTTGATCACCACATAGTAGTGTGTCCATTGCCTAGGAAGTGAGAACATGAACTTCCTTACAATGTCTCTATTCTCAAGAGAAACTCCTCCATCCACTAGGATATCCACAATCTCAACATACCTGAAGCACTGTTGAGTCATGGTCTCACCTGTTTTGAAGGTGAAGTTTTCAAACTACTGCTTCAGGAGATCCTTCTTGTTCTCCTTGGCTTTAGAAGAACCATCATACATCAGCTTCAGTGCATCCCACAGCTGCTTGGCTATTTTGCACTTCTTGAAACCTCTGTACACAGAGTTTGAAAGGGCAGTTTGAAGAGCTGTCATGGCTTTTCTGTCTATCTCTACTATCTTCCTATCTTCATCAGAGTAGTTAGCCACATCTTTGGGGATCATACCAGCACTAGTAGCAGAAGGTGTGCTGGGTATGAAAGGTCCATTCTCAATAGACTCCCACATTCTTGAATCAAGAGACCTGATGAAACCTTCCATTCTTAAACACCAGGTATCAAACTCATCAAGAGTGTTCAGTGGGGACTTCTTTATGGTTCCAGTTTCCATATCAGTTTTGGAAATGGATGCCATTTGAAAAGTTTAGTATTTGTGTGTGTGAGGGATCTTAAGATGGTGAGATCTTATATCAAGAGCCTGAACGCTCTGATACCAAATGCAAGATCGTTGAAGGGTGTAAGTTACAACATAACAACACAAAGAGGAAATTAACTAAACTTTGATCAAACAGTAAACTGGATTAACCAAGTTGAGACACTAAGAACACAAGTAATGCAAGAGACAGAACACAAAGAACACAAGTGTATGGTTTTCAAGAATGTAGTATATTGCTTTCTCTATAATCTATTACAAGTGTTACAAAGCATAAATAAAAGATACAAGAACATGAGATACTTGTACTACATCCTACAGCTGGCTATACTTTGAAAGCTAGCTGGATACAATTGACTAGACAAAAACAAAATCAATTGTAGAGTCAAAAGGCACATTGCTTTTTGACTTGTGACTATGACATGCCATAGCTCACATCCTTATCTATTACAAAAAGGATAAAGTACATAAAGTAGAAGTTACAGACTCAAGACCTCAATATACAGTTACCAAAAGCATGGACCTTTTCACCAACTCATGTAAGTTGGTGACTTGCAGAGATGTAGCGGAAATGTGTCCAGCTTTATGGAAAAGTACATCAGATAAAGCATATCTTAAAAGTCTTCGGAATAAATCTATCTTCATAAGTTGAAGCTTCGAAAGACTTTGTCTCTAAGGCTTCAGAAGACTTTATCTTTGGCTTCGGAAGATATTGGTCTTGGCTTCGGAAGATATTGGTCTTGGCTTCGGAAGATTTCACACTTAGAGTATTTCTGTTGCATGTGTGAAACTTCCGAAGAATTCTACTTCAGTACTTGTGCAGCATGCAAACAGGATAAGCTTTGGATGTTTGGGTTGCATCAGCCTTTTCATTAGTCTATATATATACGTATATATCTATATATATATACACGTATATATCTATATATATACGTATATATATATATATATATATATATATATATATATATATATATATATGTATATATATATACGTATACGTATATGTACGTATACGTATATGTATGTATACGTATACGTATCTATACGTATACGTATATATAGGTATACGTATATGTATATATAGGTGCATGTTTGTGACAATTTTTGTACCTTTAGTCTCAAATTCCCCTCATCTTCATCAGAAGAATCACTGGGGGATGAGAGGATTGGACCAAAGTCCCTTCTCTCACCACCAGCTTGAGTTTCTGGCTGCTGGTTTCCTCTGCTCACTGGCAACCTCAGTTAAGATGCCAATGGGCTGAGTTGCCATGGTTGAGGTCGTAATTATGTAATCACTTTCAAAAGTGAGAGCCTCTTCCATATGGACATCCTGAACAAGTTCAGATGTGTCCACCTCAGTAATAGGTGACTGATGAGGGATAGACTGAGGAGAGTCAGAGGTACTCATCTCTCTTTGAGTAGGGGAGGAGAAGAGAGACTCATGGTACTCACTGAATCCTAAGTCTTCATCAGTGTAAAAGGATAGGTTGGGAATTGGTTGGTTTAGATCCAAAGGCTGGGGATGGTAGCTATCCCCTGAAGGTTGTTCACTTGAGTGTTGAGACTCAGAGTGAAGGCTTACAGTTGTTGGGCTAATGAGCTCATCAGGTTGAGCTTGAGGAACCTCAGCCCTGATAGGTAAAGTAATGGGAGTAGTTTGCTCCTCAGGAGAAGTGGGAGCTCTGGAGTCCACTTCTTCCTGTAAGGTTGAGTATTTGGGGGCCTGCACAGACTTAATAACCTGAGCAGGGGTTCGTTGGGATTTTCTTTTGTAGGTGATGAATATTGGAGGTTGTGAAGAGGGTAGGAGAGCAGTAGGTGTGGGTTCAACACTAGCTTGGACTGCTATGTTGTCACCTTGAGCAATGAGCTCTAACATTTTTGGGACTAGGGCTGTTTCTACCCCTGAGAAGCCTACAGTTGGCTTCTTCATAATTTTAAAGATGCGGGCTTCATCTGTCCCAGTTTAAGAATATTGCCTGTTTCCCTCAACTGTGAGCCCAGTTCACAGTTAAGAATGTGTTGAACATATCTAGGAAACATGTAATATTCTAAGGAGTCTAAGTTTGCAAGTAAATTAGTATAAACAAATTGTGAATACCTGAACTTGACCCCTGAACCATCCCATGAACTATAAAGGAGAGATCCTCAGGAATCTGGTCCCATCCACCATGCTTGTTTGATAAGCTGTGGATAACCACATGGAGCAGGTATTTCCACTGGGATGAGACCTTCCCTTTCCTGAAGGTCTTTACAGAGAAATCTCCTTCATAGCCCATCTGCTCGAAGGAATGATTAACGCTTCTTTTGGGAAGAACACTTCACCTGCTTCATCATCCAGCTGAAGATGTCGGTTGATGATGGCCGGAGTGATGAAAATTGTTCTCCCCTGCACCGTGGCAGACAGTGCCTTCTCCCCATCCATAATGACCTCTTGGCAGGTCTTCCAGAATTCAAGCAAATGATCCTCATATAGAGGAGGATCAATGGTTAGGGAGGTGAAGTAGTGAGACAAAGACAAGAAACGGCAAACCTCTGAGAAATGAGGATCTTTGTCAGAGCATAACAGAGCAACCTGATTGTGTTGTCTGTGTAGCTGCATGGCAAAGTGAGGATCATTTCTGTGTGTAAGGTCAGCCATTGTGAGGTAGCTCAGAGATGAAGAGAAAAGAATGGGAAGGAAATTTCAGAGAGAAGCTTTGGGTTTTAGGTATGGAAGAAAAGCAGATGATAGAAGAGGGGGGAAACCGTTGGGTTTATATGAGAGAGAAGGATTTCAGATAAAGTTTAATGAAAGAGGATAAACTTTGAAATCCGTATGTCGGTCCCACCTCTGAAAAAGTAGTTTACCTTTTTGCTCAAAAAGTAGTTTTCTTGGAATTCAAAAAGCTTCCGAAAGGAATTTGTCTTCGGAAGTTGTGATTTAAAAAGCTTCCGAAGCTAAAGTGACTTCGGAAGAATTTTCCTGAGAGTCTTAAAGATTTATGCTTCGGAAGAGAAATAAACTTTTGGATGCTTTGTATAAGAATGAGCAAAGCTTCCGAAAGTAAGTTTTTGCTTCGGAAGGAAAAAGTCCTTAAAAATGAATAAGTGTCTAAGTTAAGAATTTTAAGCTTCGGAAGATAAATTTTGACTTCTTCCGAAGGTAAAAATTCTTTAGACAGTCATTTATTTTGAAGACATATTTTTCTTCCGAAGGTAAAATGTTATCTTCCGAAGTATCAGAAAATTTTCTAGAATCCAAGGAAAGTCTTCAAAAAGAGTTTTTCATTCAAAGAAAACATGAGCTTATGAAAGTGATGAACTAGACAACTTAGTACACACATATTTTAAGAAGAAATAATAGAATTAGTTTTAAGAAAAAAAATCTACTCAAAGTTAATCATCCCAATAGCTGATATCAGATACTTAAATCTCTGTTCATCAAAAGCTTTTGTGAACAGATCAGCATATTGTTCATCTGTGTGAACTTTGACTAGTTTAATTAACCCCTTTCATAGTTATCTCTTATTAAATGATACCTGATGTTGATGTGTTTGGTCCTGAGTGCTGCACAGGGTTCTCAGTGATAGAGATAGCACTGTTGTTGTCTATGTGGATAGGAGTCTCTTTGAAGTTAAATCCATAGTCTAGCATCTGATTTTGAATCCAAAGCACTTGAGCACAGCAGCTTGCAGCAGCAATGTATTCAGCCTCAGCAGTTGATGCAGACACACAGGTTGTTTCTTGCATTGCCACGAGACAACCCTTCCACCAAGGAATTGACATCCCCCAGATGTAGACTTGGCAGTCATGTTGCAGCCACCATAATCACTGTCTGTATAGGCATACAGATTGAAATTAGAATTCTTTGGATACCATAAACCAAGTGTTGAAGCACCTTTGAGGTATCTAAAATCCTTTTCACAGTGATTAAGTGAGACATCTTAGGATTGGCTTGATATCTTGCACAAATACATGTAGCAAACATGATATCAGGCCTGCTAGCTGTAAGATACATAAGAGACCCAATCATAGCCCTGTATAAGTGCTCATCTACACACTCCCCCTCAAGATCTGGACCAAGGGAGTGGTTTCTGGCTATGGGTGTCTTAGCAGTTTTACAATCAGTCATGTTGAACCTCTTGAGTATATCTTGAACATACTTTGACTGACTTATGAAAATGCCATCTTCAACCTGCTTCACTTGAATTCCCAGAAAGAAATTAAGTTCTCCCATTGAACTCATTTCAAATCTATCTTTCATCAGCTTTTCAAAGTCTTTGCAGAGCCTTGAATTGGTTGAGCCAAAGATGATGTCATCCACATATACTTGAACTAGCAGAATGTCGTTTCCTTGTCCTTTGATGAAGAGAGTTCCATCTATAGTACCTCTCCTGTAACCATGTTTACAGAGATACTCAGACAGTGTCTCATACCACTTCCTGGGTGCCTGATGCAGCCCATAGAGAGCTTTGTCAAGCTTGCAGACATAATCAGGATGATCAGGATCTACAAAACCAGGTGGTTGTTTGACATAAACTCCTCATCAATCACTCCATATAAGAAAGCACACTTTACATCAAGTTGGTAGACCTTGAAGTTCTTGGATGCAGCAAATGCCAGGAATATCCTAACAGCTTCTAGTCTAGCTACAGGAGCAAAGACATCAGTGTAGTCAATCCCTTCTTCTTGTGTGTATCCTTGAACAACTAGTCTTGCCTTGTTCTTGATGATGATTCCTCTATCATCCTTTTTATTCCTAAAAACCCATTTGGTTCCAATGGTAGTCTTCCCATGAGGAAGAGGACAAAGGTTCCAAACTTTCTGTCTTTTGAATTAAAGCAGCTCTTGTTGCATAGCTTCAACCCAACTTCCATCCTTTAGAGCCTCCTCAACTTTCTTTGGCTCTAACTGGGATAGAAAACAAGAGTGAAGACAAACATTTGCTTCATGGGTTTCCCCTCTTGTCTTTACCCGGAGATAACATCTCGAATGATGTTTGTGGTAGGATGAGACTTGTGGATCCTTAGCTGAGGGATCACAGCAAGTTGCTGAGATAGATCCAAATTTGAGAAATTTAGATCTGGTCTTGAAAATTGATCCTCCACATTATCACACTTATCAAGATTAACTTGATCCAATGAGTGTGTGACATCATTGATGTTATCATCTATGGTATGGTTATTAGCATCAAGAGATTCTTGATCACTTTCACCATCACCATTGTTATCAGATCTTCATGTGGAGTAGTGATGGAGTTCTTTTCCTTAGGCTTGTGAGATACCTTGTGTTGCTTCCCTATCAGGCATGCAACACAATGATCATCACTAGTAAACTCTTTCTTTGGCATTCCAGTTACCAGATCATGTTTGATTAATTATTCATATTCTTAAAGTTACATGGCACATTCTTTTATGCCATAGGAAAGACTCATCACTATTTGCTTTAGATAGAAAGCATGAAACTTCTCCAGAGGGAGAGTTTCTTGCAAATCCATCTTGTACATGTTCCCTTTCCTGGGGGCTCTGAGCAGAATATGCTCATGAGGAATGACCACTCCAGGTTTGAGAACAATGCACTCATGCTCAGTGAAGAGCATGTTATGACTCTGATCACAAAATTGAGATACACTCAGAAGATTGTACCCAAGCTCCTTAACAAAGTTTACCTTCTCAATGCTGAGCTTACCATTTGTGACCTTGCCCCTTCCATAAATGTAACCACCTTCATTTCCTCCAAAAGCAACCGGTCCTCCATCAATTCTCTCAAAATTATGAAGTAAAGACCTATCGCCTGTCATGTGCCAGGAACAGCCAGTGTCAATTATCCATACATTCTTGTTTGTCTTGAGCTGTTCCTGCACAAAGAAAATGATTAGTTACATTTGGAAACCCAAGCCTTACTTGTCTTGGGTTCAGTAAGTGTAATAGAAGGTAATGCAACAGTAATAGATCCTATGGTTGTACAGAGGGGATCTTCAGCTGTTGTTGATGGAGAAACCTCAGTCATTTGGTCTTTCTTAGACTTCCACACCACCTTTGGAGTCTTGGACTTGACCTTCAAAACCTTAGAAGCTTTTGGAGCTTCACAAGTTTTAATGACTGACACTTCGGAAGAATCTACAGTCACTGCAGTAGACTTTAGTACTTCGGAAGAACTCCTTTCTTCCGAGACCAACTTTGCTTCCGAAGGTAATTTTCCATTTACCTTCTTCTTTGATTTGGAGCTTTCGAAGGAAACATACTTTCCTTCCGAAGCTTGAGACTTCTTGAGATTCTTTGAAGTCTTTGTATTGGTCATGTGGATAGTACTTTTAGGATTGTATGGACAATCCTTGGCAATATGAGAAGTACTTTCACACATAACACACAGCATTTTCTTCTTCAAAGAAATCTCCTTTTGAAAGCAAGACTGGCCTTGGTCACATCCCTTTTTCACCTTCATCTTGGTAGATTCAGATACAGTTCCCTTGGGCTGTGAACTGTTCTTGGAATTTGATGGTCCAGGCTGTGCAGCAGTGGTACACAGCAGCTCAGTCTTCTTCTTTGTACTGAGATGATTTGAACATGAACCAGAACTCTTGGATAAGAGGCTTTGGTGGATGTCTTCAGTCCTATTGCTTTGAAACCTGCAGAGATGAACACTTGTTTCTGCTTAGCATCAAAGGTAGCCTTGATTTCTTGAGCCTTCTTTGCTTTCCTTTTGCTCTTCCTGATCAAGTTCTTTCTCTTGGACTTGGTCATCACAGTTAATTTCTTCTCCTCAGAAGGATAGTGGCCCTTGGAGGAATCCTCTTCTTCACTCTTCTCAGAGGGATTCCTCATTATCACTTCTTCATCATCCTCACTTATTGGATCTATGAGAGGAAGCTCATCTTCACAAGTTCCACACCTAGGAGATCTTACAGACAAGATTGTGTGTGGAGGAGCTATCTCATTTGATCCTAGTCCCTGTCTGTTTTGATAACAAACCTTATTGTGTAGGGATGAGGATATCATGTTCTTGAAGGTCTCTTCTTCAAGAACACTTTTCTCTGCCAGGGCTTTGCTGATCACAAGCTCAGCCTGGCACTTAGTCAACTTAGTGATGAGATCTTGGATCTGAGTTCTAAAATCTGTATGTTCATGTTTTAGTACTGAAATGGTTTTCTCCAAGTCTTCTATCTTTAACTTGTAATCATTTTCAGACTTTCTAAAGTCAGATTTTAATATGTTTAATGACTCAAGATCAGATCTCATCTCTAGGTTGTAGGACCTGTATCTATTTACTTTAGCAATGCATTCAGGGGAGCAAAGATGTTCTAATACCTTGGCTTCATCATGGTCAGCCATCAATGCTTGGTTTGGAGAAGCATCCTCCACCTGAAAACTCCAGTCAAATCCTCCCTCTTCAACAGCAACCGCAACATGTTGCTTTGTCTTCTCAGCCTGAGGGGTATTGTTGGTGTAGTTTGGTCTGAGTTGTGTTTGACCCCCATTTGCTCTGGGTGCCTTACACTCCCTGGCGAAGTGACCCATAAGGTTACAATTGTAACACTTAACTTTGCTTTTATCCAGCCCAAACTTACCACTGGTAGCATTGCTTGGAAATTTTCTTCCTGTCCTCTTGTAGAACTTCTTGGCTCTGTGAGTGAGAAGAGCCATCTGCTGAACTATCTCCATGTATTCCAGGTAATCTGGATGGATACAGTCTAGGTCTTCAAGAGTGAAGAGATAATTTCCACAGCTTTCATCTGCAGACACAAAGGCTTGAGAAGAACTTGTCTCTTGGAATGGGCTTCCTTGAGTAAAGTTCTCCCTTGGTGTCTCCGGGAAGGTGATGAAAGGACCCTTTTGTGAGTTGTCAGGGTAGCATAGGAGATGATGTTGGGGTTCTATGTTGTCCCTTTCAACCACATGAAGAGCTGAACCCATTTGATTGTTAGAGTTGCCAGATGAACCTTGTAAGTTCATCTCCATCTGGTATCCACTGAGAATCCCATATAACTCTGTCAGAGTAAGAGTTTTAAGGTTCTCAGTCCTCTTGATTACCACACAATAGTGTGTCCATTGCCTAGGAAGTGAGGACATGAACTTCCTTACAATGTCTCTGTTCTCAAGAGGAACTCCTCCATCCACAAGGGTATCCACAATCTCAACATACCTGAAGTATTGTTGGGTCATGGTTTCACCTATTTTAAAGGTGAAATTTTCAAACTGCTGCTTCAGAAGATCTTTCTTGTTCTCCTTGGCTTCAAAGGAGCCTTCATACATCAGCTTCAGTGCATCCCACAACTGTTTAGCTGTTTTGCACTTCTAAAACCTCTGTACACAGAGTTTGGGATAGCAGTCTGAAGAGCAGTCATGGCCTTCCTATCAATCTCTACTCTTTTCCTATCTTCATCTGAGTAATTGGCCACATCTTTAGGAATCATACCAGCACCGGTAGCAGAGGGGGTGCTAGGTATGAAAGGTCCATATTCAACAGATTCCCACATTCTTGAGTCAAGAGACCTGATGAAGCCTTCCATCCTCATGCACCAGGTGTCGAAGTCATCAAGAGTGATCAATGGGGATTTGTTCATGGTTCCAGTCTCCATATCAGTCTTTGAGATGGAAGCCATTTGAAAAGTTTAGTTTTTGTGTGTGTGAGGGATCTTAAGATGGTTAGATCTTATATCACGAGCCTGAAAGCTCTGATACCAATTGCAGGATCGTTCAAGGGCTTGAACACAATTACAACACAACAACACAATGAGAAGATTAACTAAACGTTAATCAAACAGTGAACTAGGTAACCAAAGGTGATACAGAGAACACAAGTAAAGCAAGAGACAGAACAAGAGAGTATAGTTTTCAAGGGAGCAGTATATTGCTTTCTCAAGTTCTTTTACAAGTGTTACAAAGCATTAAGAAAGATACTAGAACTTGGAATACTTATACTACAACCTACAGCCGGCTATACTATGAAAGCCAGCTGGATACAATTGACTAGACACTAACAAAATCAATTGTAGGATCAAAAGGCATATCTGCCTTTTGACCTTGTGACTATGACATGCCATAGCTCACATCGTTATACATTACAAAAAGGATAAAGTACATAAAGTGGAAAGTTTCAGACTCAAGACCTCAATGTACAGTTACCAAAAGCATGAACCTTTTCACCAACTCTTGTAAGTTGGTGACTTATCAGAGACGCAGCGGAAAAGGTGCTTTATGGAACAGTACATCAGATAAAGCATGTGTACTAAAAGTCTTCGGAAGAAATCTGTCTTCATAGGTTGAAGCTTCGGAAGACTTTGTCTCTTCAAGCTTCGGAAGACTTCATGTTAGGCTTCGGAAGATATTGGTCTTGGCTTCGGAAGATATTACACTTAGAGTATTTTTCTAATGCTTTGTGTAATTCTTCCGAAGCATTCTTCACTTCAGTACTTAGTGCATGTTGCTGAAACACTTCGGCAGTTTTGGGTTGCATCAGACTTCAGGAATCCTTACAAATCTATAGGCCACCTCTCCTACTCGAGCAATGATTCGGAAACGGCCTATATATCTTGGGCTCAACTTGCCCCGCTTTCTGAATCTGATAATACCCTTCCAGGGTGAGACCTTCAGCATAACCCGGTCACCCACCTGGAACTCAATTGGCCTACGTCGCTTATCGGCATACGACTTCTGTCTATCTTTGGCTGCCTTCATGAAGGCTTTAATCTTTTCAAGCTTCTCTGTCGTAGCCTCGATTACCTCGACGCTCCCCAATTCCTTCTGACCAATATCACCCCAACAAACGGGTGTTCTGCATCTCCTACCGTATAGCATCTCATATGGTGGCATACCAATACTGGCATGATAGCTGTTGTTGTATGAGAATTCAGCTAACGGTAAGTGGTCATCCCAACTTCCACCAAAATCGATCACACACGCTCGGAGCATGTCTTCCAGTGTCTGAATGGTCCTTTCTGACTGACCATCAGTCTGGGGATGATAAGCCGTGCTAATATGTAACCTCGTCCCCATAGCGTCGTGGAATTTCTTCCAGAATTTAGATGTAAACCGAGTGTCACGATCAGACACAATAGACACCGGCACACCATGACGAGCTACAATTTCCTTGATGAACAGATCAGCCAACCTCTCCGATGAATACGTCTCGCGGATCGGTAGAAAATGAGCGCTCTTCGTCAGACGATCAACTATCACCCATATGGCATCATACCCTTTCGGAGTACGTGGCAGCTTCGTAATGAAGTCCATGGTGATGTGCTCCCATTTCCATTCCGGTATATCCAAAGGTTGTATTTTCCCATACGGCTTTTGATGCTCTGCCTTCACCTGTAAGCAAGTAAGGCACTTACTCACATACTCCACCACGTCACGTTTCATACCCGGCCACCAATAATCTTTCTTCATGTCATGGTACATTTTCGTGGCACCAGGATGAATGGAGTATCGAGTCTTGTGGGCTTCATCCATTATCTTCGCCCGTAGATCCCCAAAACGAGGAATCCATACACGACCGAATCGAGTTCTAACACCGAGTGTGTTTTCACCCAATTCCCCAACCAGACCTCTCATTCTTTCTGAGTTAAGGTGATCTTCTTTCAATGCCTCATCTTGAAACTCCTTAACTTGCTTCATCACATCGGAGGTCATGATTAATTGATAAGTTTTCACCCGAATCGGTTCGGGCCTTTCCTTTCGGCTAAGGGCATCCGCCACCACATTAGCTTTGCCTGGATGGTAATGGATCTCGCAATCATAATCCTTTATAAGTTCCAACCATCTCCTCTGCCTCATGTTCAGATCCTTTTGCTCGAAAAAGTACTTCAAGCTCTTATGATCGGTGAATATGGTGCACTTCGTCCCGTAGAGATAGTGCCTCCAGATCTTCAATGCAAAGACCACGGCTGCTAGCTCTAAGTCATGAGTAGGATAATTGACCTCATGAACCTTTAGCTGTCGAGATGCATAGGCTATAACCTTCCCTCTCTGCATTAACACACACCCCAACCCTGAGTAGGAAGCATCCGAATAAACCACTAGATCTTCACTTCCATCGGGTAATGACAGAACAGGAGCTCGATTCAGTCTTGCCTTCAGCTCTTCGAACGCCTTCTCTTGAGCTTGACCCCATACAAACTTCACATCCTTTCGGGTCAACTTAGTTAGTGGAGAAGCAATCTTAGAGAAGTCTTGGATGAATCTTCTATAGTAGCCCGCCAAGCCCAAGAAACTACGGATCTCGGATGGCGTCTTTGGTGACTTCCATTGCATAACCGCCTCCACCTTCGCCGGGTCAACCATAATCCCGTCAGGATTCACCACATGACCCAAAAACTGAACTTCGCGCAACCAAAATGCACACTTGGAGAATTTAGCATACAATTTCTCCATTCTCAACGTCTCTAGAACCTCCCGAATGTGACCGGCATGCTCAATCTCGCTCTTCGAATAAATCAGGATATCATCAATAAACACAATCACTGATTTATCCAACATAGGCCGACACACACGGTTCATCAGATCCATAAAAGCAGCTGGGGCGTTGGTCAAACCAAAGGACATGACAAGAAACTCGTAATGGCCATAGCGCGTACGAAAAGCTGTTTTAGGGATATCTTGCTCCTTCACCTTCAACTGATGATAACCAGATCGAAGATCTATCCTCGAGAACCAACTAGCACCCGGAAGCTGATCGAACAAATCGTCTATCCTCGGTAAGGGGTAGCGGTTCTTCACTGTCAACTTGTTCAGTTCGCGGTAGTCAATGCACATCCTCATACTACCATCCTTCTTCTTTACAATAGGACCGGAGCACCCCAAGGAGAGATACTCGGTCTAATGAACCCCTTATCAAGCAACTCTCGCAACTGCCCCATCAACTCTTTCATCTCGGTTGGAGCCAACCGATATGGTGCCTTGGCAACAGGTTGGGCACCCGGTATCAGATCAATCTGAAATTCAATCTCTCTGTCAGGTGGCACTCCTGATAAGTCTTCTGGGAACACGTCTGGAAAGTCACACACAACCGGTACATCGGCTAGTTGTGGTGTTGGTGTATCCACATCTTTTACATAGGCCAAGTAGGCGCTACATCCACGCCTCAAACACTTTCCCGCCACCGCCATTGAGATCACCTTCGGAATCGTAGTAACCAGATCACCATAAACCGTTACCAAACTTCCGTCAGGCGCTGTCAACCAAACCATCTTCTTGCGACACACAATGTTCGCCTCGAAATCCGCCAACCAATCCATCCCAAGAACCAAATCGAAACCACCCAAGGTCATCACAAACGGTCTAACAGGAAACTTATTACCCTCAAGTTCCACATCACAATTCTCTATCATCTCAGAAATCCTGGTAGACTTACCTATGTCAGTTTCTACATCAAAGGGCGCGTCGACACGTCTACTACTAACAGGCAGCTTAGCACAGAAAGCAGCAGAAATAAAACTCTTACTAGCACCCGAATCAAATAACACAGAAGCTAAAGTCTGGTTCACTAGAAACGTACCGGACACAACGTCAGGGTCCGTCCTAGCCTCCTCTTGTGTCATGGTGAACGCTCTGGCGCTCGCCCTCGGTCCATCACTTCCCGTCTTCTTCACCCTGAACCCTCAGTCCTCGACTTCTTACAATCTCTGCTCATATGACCAGTTCCCCACAGTTAAAACATTTGCTCGACATGCAATCCTTCGCCATATGCCCTGTCTTCCCACACTTGAAGCACAAGTTTGACCCAAACCTACATTCCCCGCTGTGCTCCCTTCCACATTTGCCACACCTTTTTGACCCCGCACTTGATGTGACCACACGGCGCTCATCCACCCGTGCCTTTTTGTTACCCATCGGGGCATCACCCCGACCAAACCGTTTCCCGTTCCAGTTCCGATCACCACCACCCTTCTTACTTGCTTCAGTCACCACCACCTCCCGCTCATCATACAGCCTCCCTGTCAAATCAACCGCCGACCTAAACGTGCTTGGCCGGGCGGCGAACATATGCCGGCGAACATCCACCGGTAAACCCTGAATGTGCCTCTTGATTTTCCGAGACAGAGGCGTCACCTGATCAGGCACAAACCATGCCATTTCATTAAACTTGGTGGTATACTGCTGGTGTGTCGTGGTTCCAGCCTCCAACTGCAGAAACTCCCTTTCCAACTTATCCATTTCCCGATGAGGACAAAATTCCTCAATCACCAACCTTCTCAGCTCAGGCCATTTCATTTTCCCAATGGCCCTACTACCCTCAGCTTGGACAATGTTGTCCCACCAGCACAGAGCTGAATCCACAAAAGAGTGGGTATCAAACTTCACCTTTTGATCCTCTCGGCACTCGCTGATATCGAGAACAACTTCCATTTCCCTCACCCACCGGTGAGCGGCTGCAGCGGTGCCGTTTCCATCAAAAGTAGGGGGCTTGCATCTCATAAATGCCCCGTAGTTACATCCTCGCACTGCCTCTGGCACAGGCTCTTCTTCTTCCTCTTCATCATCAGATAGAACCGTTTTCGGCCCTGGTTGTTCCCGTTCTCCAGAGGATCTGTTTCTTTCTTTTCTTTTCCCTTCTCGTACAGCCTTAATAACTTCAGTCACCACAGACGGTAAGATTGTCTGCATGACCTGATGGACTTCTTCTACAACAGCCTCTTTTACTGAGGCTCTCAGATTGGTGCTTTCGTCGCCACCCTCCGGATGAGGGATCTCTGGTTCCTCATGAACCACCCTCTCAACTCTGGGTCTCCCTCTCTTAGGTCGCGGTTCAGCACCGTGACCCCCACCCCTAGAAGCTTTCGAAGATCTACCTCCGGCCATCACACGCACACTGAAAGATTCAAACACCAACACGGTCATTCAAGGAAATAACTCAGTTTATGTCAAGTATAGTAAGTCCCTAATTACAGTGGCCAGTTGTGATTAGCCACTTACTTTACTCTTCATACCCCAAGTATTACCTGTCCTGAC
>CM046454.1:60019412-60036912 GCA_025506515.1 Flaveria trinervia
ATGTCACACCCTCAAAATCCACTTGCGGAGTTTTACCGCGAGGCGTGTGAACAAACCAGGATCACAGTCAATAGTTACTCAGAACGACTCTAAATGCCATAATTTAAACAAAATCAACCAAAATACAAACTTTAAACAATGCGGAAGCGTTTTGAAAACAACCCAAGTCAATAAAGTATAACTATGGCAAAACAAGTGCCAACCCAAAAGAGTAAACTATAATTGTTAAAATGTTAAATTGTCTTGAAGCATCGTGTCTTAAAATGCAATGAACCGTGCAGTGCTCCTATGGCAAGCAAGCTAAGGACCTGAGAAAAGCATACTAAAATGTCAACACATAGGTTGGTGAGTTCAAGAGTTTGAGTTCAATAAACATGTAAACAGTTGCGATAAATATAAGCAGTGTATGGTAATAGATAGCTAGTCTTATCAGTAAATATTAATACATAGTGACTTTGCAATTGAAGCTGACTGTGATAGTTGTTGCCTCCTGTCACGACTTACCATGTCGTGACAATGATCAATAGGACAAATTGCACCCGGTTGACCTCGAGTCACACAGGTGGGGCTCGTCAGACCCAGTAGTACTACCCAAGTTCCCCGCTATCAAATATTAACAATTCAAAAGTGTGAGGACTTTTCCCATGGTAAACAGCACTATAGTAATATTATACACAACTTAAATATTTAAAAGCGTTCGTATAAATACCAGTATGCTATCTCCCCCAAAAGAGAGATTAAATAAAAAGTGGGGCATGAACTCACCTGATGTATGCAAAAGTACTTAGGATTTATTTTGAGAAACGAGAGGATAGCCAACCTTCACAGGTTACCTAGATCATGTGAGTACATAAGTACGTGTAAATAAAAGACATGTGAAACCCTAATCATACCAAAACCAAAGACTCAAGCTCCAGACAAATAGACACGTTTGACCTAGTTAACCCGTTTGACCCGTTGGTGACATTATGAGTTATAATTCAAATAAAGCCAATGAGCACATACAACATTACATGATTAACATTCAAAAGTATCATACATGGCTATATCAACCAGGTGTATCACTTAGATCATCATACAATCAAGTACTATACAAGTCATGCGAATCTAGAACATTAACATAACCATTAGTTATAATACAACTAACATGTCACACAAGGTTCAACCATTCATCACATGCCATGTGAAGCCACTCACGACTTCACATCCTAAACCCCGCCAATCCTACTAAGTAGGGGCCTCAGATCCGCACGCTTGTATAATGATCATAACCATATTCTTTAAGCATATGCATTGCATCCACAACATCACAACAATCAATTACCAGACCCAAGCATGATGTCCTACTACTACACAACATCCAAACCATACATGATCACCAAAGTCCAAATATCACACATGATTATCCAAGCATGCCATACAACTAATTAACACGTTTTATCACACTAGAATTTATCCTTGAACATACTAGGAGTCTCCTAACATCCCAGACATGGTCATAACATCATACTTCAACGTTTACACAGATAAAGTTTCCCTTTTAGTAAAGAACATCCAAAATCTATCAAACATCCAAAGCATACATGAATTCATCAATAATATACCAATTCAAGCTCATACTAACATCTAGACATGATCAACAACACTTAAACACCTCAATCTAACAATCTTCATAAACAAAAGTTTCTACTTTTGGCAAGCTATGATCAACATCATCAAATTAAAGATTTCTAGCATTCATAACATCAATCTAGCATCTAATTATCATCATGAACCCATCCATAACATCAATCCATCACTAGATCACTACTACATGCAAAATAAAGTTACTATTCTTAGTAACCTATGAACAACGCATCAAAATCCCAACTTTCTTGCATAATCAACGTATTCTAAATTCATACAACCCAATAATCATCAAGCATTCATCAAACAATCATCAACATCACATAATCAAGCCATTTTCGAATTAGGGCTTGCTTAACACCAAAATTCATGATCAAATCCCTAAAAACATATAATTCTTGCATAATCGACGTTAACTAACATGTATACAATCTAACTAACATGTTAACATCATCAAACAACATCAATTTCGACTCCATGATGCCAATTCACGAATTAGGTTCGGCCACTATGAACAACTCACAAAAACGTGAAAAATCTAACCTTTAAACAAGTTATAACTTGCAATTGATGATTCCAACAAGTTGTGCACCTTGTAATCGAACGAAATCGAGGTCTAGAGGCTGGATTTTGATCGAATTCGAAGATGGAGAGGGAGAGGGAGGGAGAGGTCGCGGCCGATGGGGATGGCTGGGGCTAGGGTTTGTTTTGTTTAATTTAATTTACATATTTACCCTTTAAACCCTTGTGTTTTGGTATTTTATAAAAACTAAGCTTTAAACTCTTTGTAAAGTGTTTTTAACTTCATAATATAAAGATATAAACTTATAAAGTTCATTATATATCTTATCTTTATAAAAAACAAGACATACGAATAAATAGACACGTTTCCGCGTTACGCGATAAATTCTTTAATTAATCGTTTATAATGTGTAAACACATAAACATAACCCAATACTCACATAATCACTTAGATTCACATCAAATTAACATTAATCATTATTATTAGGTCACCAACGTTCAACGACAACTAGTGTGTGCTCACGACACGTGTTTACAAGACTTAACGGAACTAACGGAGTTTGGTAACGTAAATTTACTGGATGTCACATTATCCCCATGTTGAAAGAATTTTCGTCCCGAAAATTGCGTTACATGGTGAGAGTGTTCCATCACTGGTTTCCATCACTGGTCTACTGCATTGGCACACAGAAATCGAAATCGTGTGAGTTTTGGATGAGTTGTCACATCATCCCCATGTTGAAAGAAATTTCGTCCGAAATTTAATCAATACCTTCGTCTGCTGGCATCGTTCCTTCGAATAGTTGAGGGTACTTAAGCTTCATTTGATCTTCCCGTTCCCATGTGAATTCCGGTCCACGTCGCGAATTCCAACGGATTTTAGCAATAGTATCTTGCTCTGCTTAAGTGTTTTCACCTCACGGTCCATCACCTCCACTGGTTCCTCAGTACAACGCAATTGTTCATCCACCTGAATTTCTTCTAGTGGTACGACCGTCGTTTCATCAGTTATGCACTTCTTCAAGTTTGACACGTGAAATACATCATGAATCCCGCTCAGCGAATCAGGTAGGGCTAATCGATAGGCTACTGGACCTACTCTTTCCACAATCTCAAATGGTCCAACGTACCTCGGATTTAGTTTCCCTCGTTTACCAAACCGAACTACCATTTCCATGGTGAGACTTTCAACAAAACCTTGTCACCAACCTGAAACTCTAAAGGTTTCCGTCTCTTGTCAGCATAACTCTTTTGCCTGTCTCGCGCTGCAGCCATACGGTTCCGTATCTGTATAATTTTCTAAGTCGTCTCATGAATTAACTCGGGACCTGTTTTCTGACTATCACCAATTTCTGCCGAGCAAACCGGTGATCGACATTTTCTCCCATACAACGCCTCGAAAGGTGCTGCCTGTATACTAGTGTGATAACTGTTGTTATAAGAAAACTCCACCAATGGCAGGTGAATTCCCAGTTATTCCCGAATTCAATCACACAAGCACGTAGCATATCCTCCAACTCTGTATAGTACGCTCACTCTGACCATCCGTCTGTGGATGATATGCAGTACTCATATCCAGACGTGCACCCAAGGATTTCTGCAATGATTGCCAGAAATGTGACGTGAAACGAGCGTCAGGGTCAGATAATTGAGATCGGTACCCCATGTCTCGAAACGATCTCCTTGAGGTCAGGCGAGTTAACTTCTCCATCTTTCGTTTCCTTATTGCAAGGAAATGAGCAGACTTTGTCAATCGATCCACAATAACCCATATCGTGTCACAACCAGTACTAGTCCGGGTAGCTTAGTAATAAAATCCATGGAGATTTGTTCCCATTTCCACATTGGAATCTCGGGTTGTTGTAATAGTCCGTATGGTTTTTGATATTCCACTTTTACCTTCGAGCATGGTCAAACACTTGCTCACATACGTAGCTACATCCGCTTTCATGTTAGAACACCATAGTGAGCCTTAGGTCATGATACATCTTGTCGATCCAGGATGTATAGATGTCACACCCTCAAAATCCACTTGCGGAGTTTTACCGCGAGGCGTGTGAACAAACCAGGATCACAGTCAATAGTTACTCAGAACGACTCTATATGCCATAAAATAACAAATCAACCAAAACACAACTTTAAACATGCGGAAGCGTTTTTGAAAACAACCCAAGACAATAAGTATAACTTATGGCAAAACAAGTGCCAAACCGAAAAGTAAACCATAATTGTTAAAATGTCACATTGTCTTGAAGCATAATGTCTTAAATGAAGTGAACCGTGCAGTGCTCCTATGAAAGCAAGTTAAGGACCTGAGAAAAGCATACTAAAATGTCAACACATAGGTTGGTGAGTTCAAGAGTTTGAGTTCAATAAACATATAAACAGTTGCGATAAATATAAGCAGTGTATGGTAATAGATAGCTAGTCTATTATCAGTAAATATTAATACATAGTGATTTTGCAATTGAAGCTGACTGTGATAGTTGTTGCCTCCTGTCACGACTTACCATGTCGTGACAATGATCAATAGGACAAATTGCACCCGGTTGACCTCGAGTCACACAGTGGGCTCGTCAGACCCAGTAGTACTACCCAAGTTTCCCCGCTATTAAATATTAACAATTCAAAAGTGTGAGGACTTTTCTCATGGTAAACAGCACTATATTAATATTATACACAACTTAATCATAAAGCGTTCGTATAAATACCAGTATGCTATATCTCCCCCAAAAGAGATTAAGTAAAGAGTGGGGCATGAACTCACCTGATGTATGCAAAGGTACTTAGGGTTTATTTTGAGAAACGAGAGGATAGCCAACCTTCACAGGTTACCTAGATCATGTGAGTACATAAGTACGTGTAAATAAAAGACATGTGAAACCCTAATCATACCAAAATCAAAGACTCAAGCTTCCAGACAAATAGACACGTTTGACCTAGTTGACCCGTTGGTGACATTATGAGTTATAATTCAATAAAGCCAATGAGCACATACAACATACATGATAAGCATTCAAACAGTATCATACATATGCTATATCAACCAGGTGTATCACATAGATCATCATACAATCAAGTATTATACAGTCATGCGAATCTAGCACATTAACATAAACATTAGCTACAATACAACTAACATGTCATACAAGGTTCAACCATTCATCACATGCCATGTGAAGCCACTCACGACTTCACATCCTAAACCCTGCCAATCCTACTAAGTAGGGGCCTCAGATCCGCACGCGTGTATAATGATCATAACCAAATTCTTTAAGCATATGCATTGCATCACAACATCACAACAATCAATTACCAGACCCAAGCATGATGTCCTCCTACTACTACACATACCAACCATACATGATTACCAATTCCAATTATCACCCATGATTATCCAAACATGCCATACACTAATTTAACACGTTCTATACACTAGAATCCATCCTTGAACATATTAGCAAGTTCCTATCATCCAAACATGATCATACATCATACTTCAACATTTACACAAATAAAGTTTCCTTTTGGGAAAGAACATCCAAAATCTATCAAACATCCAAAGCATACATGATTCATCATATATACCAATTCAAGCTCATACTAACATCTAGGCATGATCACAACACTAAACACCTCAATCCAACAATCTTCATAAACAAAAGTTTCTACTTTTGGCAAGCTAGATCAACATCATCAAATTAAAGATTTCTAGCATTCATAATATCAATCTAGCATCTAATTATCATCATGACCCATCCATATCATCATCCATCACTAATGACTACTACATGCAAAATAAAGTTACTATTCTTAGTAACCTATGAACAACGCATCAAAATCCCAACTTTCTTGCATAACCAACTATTCTAACATTCATACACCCAATAATCATCAAGCATTCATCAACCAATCATCACATCACATAATCAAGCCATTTTCGAATTAGGGTTTGCTTAACACCAAATTCATGATCAATACACTAAAAACCTAGAATTCTTGCATAATCGACGTTAACTAACATGTATACAATCTAACTAACATGTTAACATCATCAACAAACAACAACCAATTCGACCCAACAAAGACCAATTTACGAATTAGGGTTCGGCCATGATGAACCCTTCACGAAAACTCGCAAAAACTAACCTTTAAACTTGTAATAACTTGCAATTGATGATTCCCACGAGATGTATGCCTTGGAATCGATCCAAAATCGCAGGTACTATTATGTTCTAGCTGAATTCGAAGATGGGGAGGGTGTTTGGAGGTGGTTTGCGGCCGAAAGGTGGGTTAGGGTTTGGAATTTTGTTTAATTAATTTAATTTACATATTTACCCTTTAAACCCTTGTGTTTTTGGTATTTTGTAAAACTAAGCTTTAAACTCTTTGTAAAGTGTTTTTAACTTCATAATATAAAGATATAAACTTATAAATTCATTATATATCTTATCTTTATAAAACACAAGACATACGAATAAATAGACACTTTCCGCGTTACGCGATAATTCTTTAATTAATCGTTTATAAATGTGTAAACACATAAACATAACCCAATATTCACATAATCACTTAGATTCACACAAATTAACATTAATCATTATTATTAGGTCACCAACGTTCAACGACAACTAGTGTGTGCTCACGACACGTGTTTACAAGACTTAACGGAACTAACGGAGTTTGTATACGGCAAATTTACCGGATGTCACATTATCCCCATGTTGAAAGAATTTTCGTCCCGAAAATTGCGTTACATGGTGAGAGTGTTCCATCACAGGTTTCCATCACTGGTCTACTGCATTGGCACACAGAAATCGAAATCGTGTGAGTTTTGGATGAGTTGTCACATCATCCCCAGTTGAAAAAAATTTCGTCCCGAAATTTAAATCAATACCTTCGTCTGCTGGCATCGTTCCTTCGAATAGTTGAGGGTACTTAAGCTTCATTTGATCTTCCCGTTCCCATGTGAATTCCGGTCCACGTCGCGAATTCCAACGGATTTTAACAATAGGTATCTTGCTTTGCTTAAGTGTTTTCACCTCACGGTCCATCACCTCCACTGGTTCCTCAATAAACGCAATTGTTCATCCACCTGAATTTCTTCTAGTGGTACGACCGTCGTTTCATCAGTTATGCACTTCTTCAGTTTGACACGTGAAATACATCATGAATTCCACTAGCGAATCAGGTAGGGATAATCGATACGCTACTGGACCTACTCTTTCCACAATCAAATGGTCCAACGTACCTCGGTTTAGTTTCCCTCGTTTACCAAACCGACTATACGCCTTTCCATGGTGAGACTTTCAACAAACTTGTCACCAACCTGAAACTCTAAAGGTTTCCGTCTCTTGTCAGCAAACTCTTTTGCCTGTCTCGCGCTGCAGCCATACGGTTCCGTATCTGTATAATTTTCTCAGTCGTCTCATGATTAACTTGGGACCTGTTATTTGACTATCACCAATTTCCGCCCAGCAAACCGGTGATCGACATTTTCTCCCGTACCGCCTCGAAAGGTGCTGCTTGTATACTAGTGTGATAACTGTTGTTATAAGAGAATTCCCCCATGGCAGGTGAATTTCCCAGTTATTCCCGAAGTCAATCACACAAGCACGTAGCATATCCTCCAACGTCTGTAAGTACGCTCACTCTGACCATCCGTCTGTGATGATATGCAGTACTCATATCCAAACGTTACCCAGGATTTCTGCAATGATTTGCCAGAAATGTGACGTGAAACGAGCGTCACGGTCAGAGATAATTGAGATCGGTACCCCGCCCGTGTCGAACGATCTCCTTGAGGTACAGGCAGTTAACTTCTCCATCTTGTCGGTTTCCTTTATTGCAAGGAAATGAGCAGACTTTGTCAATCGATCCACAATAACCCATATCGTGTCACCACCAGTACTAGTCCGGTAGTTTTAATATAGTCCATAGAGATTTGTTCCCATTTCCACATTGGAATCTTGGGTTGTTGTAATAGTCCCGGATGGTTTTTGATATTCCACTTTCACCTTTGAGCAGTCAAACACTTGCTCACGTACGTAGCTACATCTGCTTTTCATGTTAGGCCACCAATAGTGAGCCTTTAGTCCTGATACATCTTGTCGGATCCAGGATGTATAGAATACTTAGATTTGTGTGACTCACTCATAACCAAATCTCTCAGATTTCCATGAACAGCAACCCAAAGTCTATCCATGAAATACCGAATTCCATCCTCTTTCATCACTAGCTGCTTATCCATTCCCCTTAACAATTCAGAACCAATATTTTCCACCTTTAAAGCTTCCATTGTGCCTCCTTAACTGTCTTCGGGCAGTTGGGTACTGATAGTAAGCTGTAAAGCTCACACCCGTCGGGGTTTAGCTGTTTCCTTCCTGCTTAAAGCATCGGCAACTACGTTCGCCTTTCCCGGATGATACTAATTGCGCAATCATAATCATTTAGTTAGTTCCACCCAATGTCGCTGCCTCATATTCAACTCTTTGTGCTCAAAGATATGTTGAAGACTCTTGTGATCGGTGTAGATTGTGCACTTGGTACCGTACAAATAATGTCTCCAGATCTTAAGGCAAAAACTACTGGCCCAATTCTAAGTCATGGGTAGTATAGTTCTTCTCGTGAACCTTTAGTTGTCTCGAGGCGTAAGCTATCACTTGTCTCGTTGCATCAAGACACAACCCAATCCTTGAAGGATGCATCGCATATACACCACAAAGTCATCTGTTCCCTCTGGTAATGTAATATCGGGGCAGTACAGATTTTTGTTTTAATAATTGAAAGCTGATTCTTGACTCTCAGCTATTTGTATGTCGTCCTTTGTGAGTCAAGGCTGTGAGAGGTTGTGCGATCTTAGAAAATCCTTCTATGAATCGGCGGTAATATCCTGCTAATCCTAGAAATTGTCTTATCTCACTTGGTTTTGGGTGTAGTCAATTCTTTATCGCCTCAATTTTGGCAGGATCAACGTGTATTCCTTTCTCATTAACAATATGACCTAGGAATTGTACCTCTCTTATCCAAAAGTCACACTTTGAGAATTTAGCAACAGCTGCTCATTTTTCAACAGTTCCAAGATCATTCGTAAGTGCTCTTCATGCTCCTCCTAGGTCCTAGAGTATATCAGTATATCATCGATGAATACAATGACAAACTGATCCAGATAAGGTTTGCACACGCGGTTCATGAGGTCCATGAACACAGCAGGTGCATTAGTCAACCCAAAAGGCATGACCAAGAACTCGTAATGACCATAACGAGTACGAAATGCAGTCTTGGGAATGTCTTCTTCTCGAACTCTGAGTTGATGATAACCAGATCTCAAGTCAATCTTCGAGTAATAGCTTGATCCTTGAAGCTGATCGAACAAGTCGTCGATACGAGGTAAAGGGTATCGGTTCTGACTGTTACTTTGTTTAACTCTCGATAATCGATGCACATCCGAATGTGCCATCCTTCTTCTAACAAAGAGTACAGGAGCTCCCCAAGGTGATGTACTAGGTCGGATAAAACCTTTATCCAAAGCTCCTGAAGTTATGACGACAACTCCTGTAGTTCATTTGGTGCTAATCGATAAGGTGCTCTAGCAATCGGAGCTGCGCCGGGAGTCAACTCAATCTGGAATTCACTTGGCGGAGCGGTGGTAATCAGGAAGATCTTCTGGGAACACCTCGGAAAGTCGCGTACTACGGGAATATCCCCATTCTCTTTTCTTCCTTTGCTTATCGGTTACAAGTGCTAGGATAGCACGCGGCCCTCCGTAACAACTTTTGAGCTTTCATATACGAGATGATGCCTATCACAGCACCACTCCTATCACCTTTGACAGTAAGAATTGATCACCAACCGGGATCCGTATAATCTTCTCGGACATATGACTTCCGCTTGCTTGCTAGAGAGCCAATCCATGCCTATCACAACATCAAAACTTCCCAGCGTAACAAGCATGAGATCTATAGCGAAAGTATGACCAACAAGTTCTATCCTACAGTCTTTAAGGATATGCGTTACATGGATTTGCTTACATCGGCTAATTCCACAGTGTACTTAGATTCTAAAGCAGAGGGTATATCACTTAAAAGACACAGAAATTTAAGGACACAAAACTCCTATCGGCTCCAGTATCAAATAGTACCGTAGCAAAACAACCATTAACAGGGAATCTACCAGTAACAGTTGTGGGATCATTTAGAGCCTCACCTGAGCCAATGACGAAGGCTCTCCCTTTGGCTCCATCTCTATTGCCGCCATTTCCAGTGCGTTTCCACCATTGTTGTTATTATTGCCATGTTGTGTTGTTCCCAGATTGTTGGTGTTGTTGTTGTGTTGTTGCCATTTCCGTTCCTTCTTAGTTGTGGGCAGTTTCGTTTGTAATGCCCTTCTTTCCCACACTCAAAACAACCCTTGGGAGTTTCTTGAGGTTGTTGTGGCCTCCTCATTAGTTCACCGCGGCAATCCTTCGCAGCGTGTCCAATTTTCCACAACGTTGACACTTGAAGCTATCACACCGTCCACGTGGTGGTAGTTACACCGTGGGCTTGGGATGTCTGCCGCCGTAAACGCTGGGGTCCTTGGTTATTTGGGGCAGTTTGGTGAAATTGCGGTTATTATCGAACCGCGCTGTTGCTGCTGGATGGTTGTTGCTGCTGTTGGGATTGTTGTTGACCGCCAGACGATGATGATGATGATTTGTTGTTGCTGTTGCTGGGAGCATCCCACTTCCTTTTGTTGTCGGGCACGCTCACCACAGCGCCCCGTTGGGTAGACGCCCTTGCTCTACCGCCTGGTCAGTAAGTTTATGAGCAATCTGGATGGCCTGCTGGATCGTAGTCGGGTTAGAAGCCGTTACCATACTTTGGATTTCAGGCACAACCCTCGTATGTGTGCTCGATTCTCTTATGTGTCTCATTAACAGTCCTGGAAACAATGTGCCAGCTCATGAGTAGGGTATAAGCCTCAATTTCTGAACCCTTCATCTTGAGCTGCCAGAATTCCATCTCCAACTTTTGCACCTCATTTCGAGGACAGTACTCCTCGATCATCATATCCTTGAACTCATTCCAGGGTAGTCCATTTGCCATCGCTTGTCCAAGCATCTGGACTTGCGCGTTCCACATGACAGGGCAGCACCCTCCAAAGTCCGGTGGCATACTTTACTTGATCCGCCGGTGGACTTACATTTGGAGAAAACGGACTCAGTCTTCTCAAACCAGCGTACAAGCCTACCGCACCCTCTGTACCGCTGTAGGTGTGTGGTTTGCAGTCCATGAAGGACTTGTATGTACACACTGGTGGTCCTGTTTTAACACAACACACATTAATCAAACATCCCCTATAGTTATAAAGGATATCAGATTTGTTTTTCTATCATTGTTTACCTGCGGGACCGCATGGGCAGCAGCCACCGCCGCCTGAGCATGCTCATTAATCAGAGCAGCCAATTCCGCAGGAGTCATGTTAATAGCACCACCATCCTGTTCTCCCGTGCCACGGGTCCACGTCCGCGTCCACGACCACGTCCACGTCCACGTCCACCGAGCGTCCATTCTTTTCACTTTATATTCACAATACATAATGAGTAACATCATACACATTTAACTCATTGAAGCGTAGTAAACAGTAAATGAAGAGAAATAACATATCATCACAACCACAACATTTCATACAAAATAATAACTAAAGTAAATAAATTGCAATAAGTCACAATGTATTTAGCAATGTCAAAATTGAAGTTTTTGTCGTTGTGTGGGGAAACAACCCTTCCCACATAGGTTTCAAAAAGAAAACACTACGTTCTAAGTCATATAAGAAAGTCAATCGACAATGTCTGACCCATCACTATCATCCTCCATCTCCTCCGGTTCCTCTTCCTCGGGGTCCCTCCTCGGGATCCTCCTCATCCTCAGAGTCTGCGGCAGGAGCAGGAGCTATAGCAATCTGGAGTGCTGCTAGTTGAGCTTCTAATATGCAATCTATTATCGGCTATGGCGTCCCGCTGTTCACGAGCAGTCACGCGTCCTGGAGTGCAATAACCCATCTTGCATATGGTGACAACCGTTCAGCGTCTTCCGTGTTCTTCCTTGAGTTCGTCCAATTGATGTCTCAGGTTGTACACCTCTTGCTGTAGTGTACAGACATCACCCGTGAGTCGTCTTTACGCGATGCTGTTCAGTATCCAATGCAGCCATTAGTGCAGCAATCAGTTGCTCGTTAGACTACGTCGTTCGTGGGAGTGAAAGCATGGGTTGATTGGCATTGTTCCTAGTCCTTGGCTTTAAGACAGGTACGCGTTCCCTAAACATGATATGGTCAACAAACCTAGGATAAGAACGCCAGTCAGTCCGCGGAGGGTCACGCTTCCTCAAACGCGAAGGTTGATCCCAGTCAATCTCCTCTCTGGGATAAGCCAGTCTGGGCCAATCGAATCCATCATCAGGTACAGGTGCGGGAGGTGGGGATTCAGATCGTGTAGGTGATTCGGGTCGTTACCCGGAGCTCTTGAAGACGATGCCATGCTGCAGATAATGTGATGTGGTATGCAAATGAGTGTACAGTCGATGGAACAAGAACAGGTAACTAACTAACTGTGCGGTTATAGTCTGTGTGTATGCAACCTAGTTCCCTATAACCAATGGCTCTGATACCAATCTGTCACACCTCAAAAATCCACTTGCGGAGTTTTACCGCGAGGCGTGTGAACAAACCAGGATCACAGTCAATAGGTACTCAGAATGTCTTAAATGAAGTGAACGTGTGCAGTGCTCCTATGACAAGCAAGTTAAGACATGAGAAAAGCATACTAAAATGTCAACACATAGGTTGGTGAGTCAAGAGTTTGAGTTCAATAAACATATAAACAGTTGCGATAAATATAAGCAGTGTATGGTAATAGATAGCTAGTCTATTATCGGTAAATATTAATACATAGTGATTTTGCAATTGAAGCTGACTGTGATAGTTGTTGCTTCCTGTCACGACTTACCATGTCGTGACAATGATCAATAGGACAAATTGCACCCGGTTGACCTCGAGTCACACAGGTGGGGCTCGTCAGACCCAGTAGTACTACCCAAGTTTCCCCGCTATTAAATATTAACAATTCAAAAGTGTGAGGACTTTTCTCATGGTAAACAGCACTATATTAATATATACACAACTTAAATCATAAAAGCGTTCGTATAAATACCAGTATGCTATCTCCCCCAAAAGAGATTAAGTAAGAGTGGGGCAGAACTCACCTGATGTATGCAAAGGTACTTAGGGTTTATTTGAGAAACGAGAGGATAGCCACCCTCACAGGTTACCTAGATCATGTGAGTACATAAGTACGTGTAAATAAAAGACATGTGAACCCTAATCATACCAAAATCAAAGACTCAAGCTTCCAGACAAATAGACACGTTTGACCTAGTTGACCGTTGGTGACATTATGAGTTATAATTCAAATAAAGCCAATGAGCACATACAACATACATGATAAGCATTCAAACAGTATCATACATATGCTATATCAACCAGGTGTATCACATAGATCATCATACAATCAAGTATTATACAAGTCATGCGAATCTAGCACATTAACATAACCATTAGCTACACTACAACTAACATGTCATACAAGGTTCAACCATTCATCACATGCCATGTGAAGCCACTCACGACTTCACATCCTAACCCTGCCAATCCTACTAAGTAGGGGCCTCAGATCCGCACGCGTGTATAATGATCATAACCAAATTCTTTAAGCATATGCATTGCATTCACAACATCACAACAATCAATTACCAGACCCAAGCATGATGTCCTACTACTACACAATACCCAAACCATACATGATTACCAATTCCAATTATCACCCATGATTATCCAAACATGCCATACAACTAATTTAACACGTTCTATTACACTAGAATCCATCCTTGAACATATTAGCAAGTTCCTATCATCCCAAACATGATCATAACATCATACTTCAACATTTACACAAATAAAGTTTCCCTTTTGGGAAAGAACATCCCAAAATCTATCAAACATCCAAAGCATACATGAATTCATCATAATATACCAATTCAAGCTCATACTAACATCTAGGCATGATCAACAACACTAAACACTCAATCCAACAATCTTCATAAACAAAAGTTTCTACTTTTGGCAAGCTATGATCAACATCATCAAATTAAAGATTTCTAGCATTCATAATATCAATCTAGCATCTAATTATCATCATGAACCCATCCATAACATCAATCCATCACTAGATCACTACTACATGCAAAAAAAAGTTACTATTCTTAGTAACCTATGAACAACGCATCAAATCCCAACTTTCTTGCATAACCAACGTATTCTAACATTCATACAACCCAATAATCATCAAGCATTCATCAACCAATCATCAACAGCACATAATCAAGCCATTTTCGAATTAGGGTTTGCTTAACACCAAATTCATGATCAATCCACTAAAAACCTAGAATTCTTGCATAATCGACGTTAACTAACATGTATACAATCTAACTAACATGTTAACATCATCAAACAACAACCAATTCGACCCAACAAAGACCAATTTACGAATTAGGGTTCGGCCATGATGAACCCTTCACGAAAACTCGCAAAAACTAACCTTTAAACTTGTAATAACTTGCAAATGATGATTCCCACGAGATGTATGCCTTGGAATCGATCAAAATCGCAGGTACTATGATGTTCTAGGCTGAATTCGAAGATGGGGAGGGTGTTGGAGGTGGTTTGCGCGCCGAAAGGTGGGTTAGGGTTTGGGAATTTTGTTTAATTAATTTTATTTACATATTTACCCTTTAAACCCTGTGTTTTGGTATTTTGTAAAAACTAAGCTTTAAACTCTTTGTAAAGTGTTTTTAACTTCATAATAAAGATATAAACTTATAAAGTTCATTATATATCTTATCTTATAAAAACACAAGACATACGAATAAATAGACACGTTTCCGCGTTACGCGATAAATTCTTTAATTAATCGTTTATAAATGTGTAAACACATAAACATAACCCAATATTCACATAATCACTTAGATTCACAACAAATTAACATTAATCATTATTATTAGGTCACCAACGTTCAACGATAACTAGTGTGTGCTCACGACACGTGTTTACAAGACTTAACGGAACTAACGGAGTTTGATAAAGGCAATTTACCGGATGTCACAATAGAATACTTAGATTTGTGTGCCTCGCTCATAACCAAATCTCTCAGATTTCCATGAACAGGCACCCAAAGTCTATCCATGAAATACCGAATTTCATCCTCTTTCATCACTAGCTGCTTATCCATTCCCCTTAACAATTCAGAACCAATATTTTCCACCTTTAAAGCTTCTATTTGTGCCTCCTTAACTTGTTCGGGCAGTTGGGTACTGATAGTAAGCTGTAAAGCTCGCACCCGTCGGGGTTTAGCTGTTTCCTTCCTGCTTAAGGCATCGGCAACTACGTTCGTCTTCCCGGATGATACTTAATTGCGCAATCATAATCATTTAGTAGTTCCACCCAACGTCGCTGCCTCATATTCAACTCTTTTTGCTCAAAGATATGTTGAAGACTCTTGTGATCGGTATAGATAGTGCACTTGGTACCGTACAAATAATGTCTCCAGATCTTAAGGCAAAAACTACTGCACCCAATTCTAAGTCATGGGTAGTATAGTTCTTCTCATGAACCTTTAGTTGTCTCAAGGAGTAAGCTATCACCTTGTCTCGTTGCATCAAGACACAACCAAATCCTTGAATGGATGCATCGCAACACCACAAAGTCATATGTCCCTCTGGTAATGCTAATATCGGGGCAGTACAGAGTTTTTGTTTTAATAATTGGAAAGCTGATTCTTGACTCTCAGTCCATTTGTATGTCGTTCCTTTGTGAGTCAAGGCTGTGAGAGGTTGTGCGATCTTAGAAAATCCTTCTATGAATCGGCGGTAATATCCTGCTAATCCTAGAAATTGTCTTATCTCGCTTGGCGTTTGGGTGTAGTCCAATTCTTTATCGCCTCAATTTTGGCAGGATCAACGTGTATTCCTTTCTCATTAACAATATGACCTAGGAATTGTACCTCTCTTATCCAAAAGTCACACTTTGAGAATTTAGCATACAGTGCTCATTTTTCAACAGTTCCAAGATCATTCGTAAGTGCTCTTCATGCTCCTCCTTGGTCCTAGGTATATCAGTATATCATCGATGAACACAATGACAAACTGATCAAGATAAGGTTTGCACACACGGTTCATGAGGTCCATGAACACAGCAGGTGCATTAGTCAACCCAAAAGGCATGACCAAGAACTCATAATGACCATAACGGAGTACGAAATGCGGTCTTGGGAATGTCTTCTTCTCGAACTCTGAGTTGATGATAACCAGATCTCAAGTCAATCTTCGAGTAATAGCTTGATCCTTGAAGCTGATCGAACAAGTCGTCGATACGAGGTAAAGGGTATCGGTTCTTGACTGTTACTTTGTTTAACTCGATAATCGATGCACATCCGGAATGTACCATCCTTCTTCTTAACAAAGAGTACAGGAGCTCCCCAAGGTGATGTACTAGGTCGGATAAAACCTTTATCCAGAAGCTCCTGAAGTTGTGCCGACAACTCCTGTAGTTCATTGGTGCTAATCGATAAGGTGCTCTAGCAATCGGGGCTGCGCCGGGAGTCAACTCAATCTGGAATTCCACTTGGCGTTGCGGTGGTAATCCAGGAAGATCTTCTGGGAACACCTCCGAAAAGTCGCGTACTACGGGAATATCCTCCATTCTCTTTTTCTTCCTTTTGCTTATCGGTTACAAGTGCTAGGATAGCCACGCGGCCTTTCGTAACAACTTTTGAGCTTTCATATACGAGATGATGCCTATCACAGCACCACTCCTATCACCTTGACGGTAAGGACTTGATCACCAACCGGGATCCGTATAATCTTCTCGTGACATATGACTTCCGCTTGCTTGCTAGAGAGCCAATCCATGCCTATCACACATCAAAACTCCCCAGCGTAACAGGCATGAGATCTATAGCGAAAGTATGACCAGCAAGTTCTATCCTACAGTCTTTAAGGATATGCGTTACATGGATTTGTTTAGTCGGCTAATTCCACAGTGTATTTAGATTCTAAAGCAGAGGGTATATCACTTAAAAGACTACAGAATTTTAAGGACACAAAACTCCTATCGGCTCCAGTATCAAATAGTACTGTAGCAAAACAACCATTAACAGGAAATCTACCGGTAACAGTTGTGGGATCATTTAGAGCCTCACCTGAGCCAATGACGAAGGCTCTCCCTTTGGCTCCATCTCTATTGCCTCCATTTCCAGTGC
>CM046454.1:60049412-60141912 GCA_025506515.1 Flaveria trinervia
TAATCAACAGATTACAAAAAAACAATTAATCTAATACAATTTATGGTAAAAACTTATCTTTAGAAAGGTTTTGGGACAGACTTGAGAAACAATACTAGAGGTAGGGGGCTCTAGTAACATGTTTTCCTTTAAACATAAAGTGATCATTTTCAAGGTTTTCATCAAGATTTTTGAAGGTTTTCATCAAATAATTCAATTTTAAAGCACCAAATAGCAATGTGAAAATTCGGTAGCACTAGCAACTTAGCAAGTAGCAATAGCAAGTCAATACAAACTATAAAGGCTCAAAGCAAAAATGACTTAATCTATTTATCAAACAACCTGCAGACAGTAAAAATATGCAAATAATTTTGAATCAAAATATCCAAAAGACAGAAACACCAACCTAAGTCGATTCGGCTAGTCTTGAGTAGTAGTCCGTACTCTTGTTGCTCAAATTAGAAAGACATAAAGTCCTTATTCCCTAATCAGCTAATCACAATTGAAATTAACTTGCAATAGTAGTCTTTGTTGGAATTTGGATACAAATAATTATATTTATATATTTTTATATAAATATTTATTTGTTTATTGGATTAAGTTATTGTTTTGTAACGAACTATACCGTGTCCAAACTGAAGATAAGATGAATAGATTGATGCTCAAAGTTGAGTGATCGGAATGAAAAAAGTAAAACTTGGGTGATTATTATAGAAAATTATTACAATTTGTTGCATAATGTTAATAAAACCATTTATTGATTAATATTGATGTTTTATGTTGACCAAGTCTTTTAACAAATATTATGAATGTTTATTATGAATCATAAATTTTATTAAAATTGATATTAAACTCGTCATAAATAAAATAAGAGTTTTAATTTTGTCTCATAAAATATTTCATAAATCAAATGGGACTTTTGGTTGTGAATCATAAAACTTACATTAATATGAAGTTTAGCATGAGTATATAAACAAACTAATAATGAGAAAAGAGAGAAAAAAGAAATTTATTCTCTTTAGATTTAACAAGTTTTATAAAAATTTAGAGAGAAGTACTCTCTAAATTGTTCTTCCGACATCATCATCTTTAATTTTTTTTCATCAAACATCATAGCACATATTTAACCCGGTAATCTCTCGGGCCGAGATACTCTTCGGCAGTACATACTGTTTTGGTTGTTGTACCCTAGGAAACAGACGCGTTGTCTTTAGTAGAGACGCGAAATCTATTTTAAAGGACCCGTGTCTAACATGATCCTCGGCCACAACCATCAATCTTTTGTTTGTTAATTGTTGCAGTCAAGGGGTATAGTTGAAGATTCGAACGCGATAAATACTCATGTCATGAATAATATATGAAGACTCATTGGAGTATATACTAAAGATGTATATTTGAATCAAGTTAATTTGTTACATAAATATTGTTTATATTTATTCTTCTAGTTGTATTTGTAAACGGTATTGTACTAGAATATTTCCATGGCTAACAAGAGTATCGTTAGAATTACTATCTCTTATATAAAAGTGAACCTACTTTCTACAATCTTAAAACAAATTTCGTGATGGAATTTTTAAAACACTTATTACTATGGTTTTTTTACAGTTCATGAAATTTAAAGAATATATTATTTTAGATTTTTGTTAAAACCAAACAATTTTTTGGGAAATATCGTAATACGTACAACGTCGTGTTTAGATTTTAATAAAGATTAGAGTAGAATCTAATATTCAAAATACTGTGTACCAAACGAATATTTTGATTCTATCATGTGTTAAAATATTTTTGTAAATATTTAACAATCTAACATATGTGCTAGAGATGGTTTAATTTCTAAAAGCCATTAGAAAGTCATGGGTTTATAGTTTTAAACTATTTATGACTACAATGATTTAAGCAAAACCAATTTTTATTTTAAAAAGAAACTAAAACTAGTGTTTTGCAACAAAAAGAGAAATAGTTTATTTTATATGATTCGAGAAGCTTACAAACTAGTGTTAGAAACGAGTTTATTGTATATAAACCGATAAGCTTAAAAACAATATTTTGTTGTTGTTTATTCTAACAAGCGTGTTAGAACCGGTATATATTTTATATATCGAAAAGCTTTAAAACGACTGATGTAATCGTTTATTTCTAATAAGTAAGTTAGAACTGGATTTATTTTATATAACACGAAAAACTTTTAAACCGATCTTTGTATTCGTTTATTTCTAACATGCGGGTTAGAAGTGGCTATTTTAACCAACAAGCTTAAAAGGTTATTTAAAATCATTTATTTTCTAACGAGCGTGTTAGAAAACGGTTTAATTGATAAGAACCGTAATATTTAAAATGATTGTTGTAATCATTTGTTAAAACCGGTTTATGTATAAAAACCAAAATGTTTTTAAAATCGTTTTACAATCATTTATTATCTAATGAATGTGTTAGAAATGGTTTATTCTATTAATCAAAAAGTTTTAATTAAAAAAAGTTTGTAATTGTTTGTCTTCTAACGAGCGTGTTAGAAATAAAACCATTTTTGTAGTATATGGTTTTGACTATTGTGATAAAGAGATAAAATAAAAATAATATATTTTTAAAAAATTGCAAAGCTAGGAAATGTTTTGAATGAATGAAACATGTGTTTTGCAATCTAAAATGGTTAACTACTCCTGGGAGAATAGCACGTCTCGAACCATATCATAGTTTCGATGAGATTATTCAGAAAAAAAAAAACAACTTGAGGTTGTTGTGAATAGAAATAATTATTCAAATACAACTACTTATGAATAAGATAGTGTATACATAACGTTGTTTTTTCTGGTTTTAACTATTTAAATTAGAGTTTCAAGATAAGATGAGAAACTTGATCGTATGAGTGCATGAACTATATTGAGTGAGTACCTCAAGACATGCCATAAAATCGATATCATTGCTAATGATGAAAGTGTTATATATAATAACACTTTGAGATTTGATGTCTAGATGTAACTTTTATCCGTTTAAATTATTATTAAAAAGTGTTTTACACTTTACGTTTCATTTTTGGTTGTATTATTATTTGTGTTCAATATTTTAAGATAACACATGCAATATTTACAATGAAATAAATAATTTCTACTATGATAAGTGTATCATGAGATCAAAAATATGATAAGTGTATCGTGAGATCGAAAATATGATAAGTGTATTGAGATGAAATACACAAGTATGAGATACACCGATAAACTTCATTTGAAATTATCATAAAAATTCACAAGTGTGGATAGATCTACATATGAAAGCAATATATGTTATCTTTAGTGAATTTAGCTAAATTCATTCTAAAACATCTAAATGTAAATACATCGACCATTTTAATATTATTAGAGCTATGTGGAGAATTTTTCTTTTGTTTGAGAAAGTGTCATAGTTATACATAGCTTAAAAGGAACAACAATACATGTGTGCCAGTGTCAATGTGTTTGAATCTGTCTAAATGTAATATGGATTGTAGACGAGTTTCATTTATCTTGTTAATGATAAATGTGTTTCCCAAAATGAATTGAATCAAGACTTATTACTAAGTCTTTATAAGTCAAAGGAAAGATAGTGCTCTTTGCACTTTGCACACTCGTACTGTTGTGCTTGAAAGTCAGCTTAGTAGTTTTGAAAAATGCTACCGAGATATTGGTCTTAACTCAATGCCAACTACTGAAGTGTGTGTACGGAAAATTGGTACCGAGCTTACGTTTGAGTTGCTACCAACCTATTATGGTAATGTCGAGTTCCGGAAGTTACTACCGACTGGTTGCTGCTGAGTTTGTGTTGAGCCGACTACGGGTCTAGCGTTATGATGGTAACTTGCTTGTGGATGAGAGGTTTAAAAGAAAATAAGTTATGTTCCTAAACTAAATGATGATGAATAAGTCTCATGATTTGTTTATAATAAGATATGGATATGGACAAGGGATAAGGTGTTATTTCTTAAAGTTGTGAAGGATCAGAATGATGCATCTTCTATTCACATGCTAAAGTAATGTAGTCTAAAGCATGCTAGCCTAGTACTTATCAATTATGATGCTCTAATGAGGTCAATTATGTAAAAATAAAGTTGAAAGAGGAGGTTGATATAACCTATGGAAAACTTAACTAACTCGATAATGTTATCTAGTATACAAAGCCTAATGAGGAGGACTTAATTTTATAGATTTGTCGGATAGCAAACCTCACTTTGAAATCAAATTGCAAGAAATGTGGAAGATATTCCATTTTATAAACAACCCTTCAGCGTATGTAGAAATAGTTTTGTGAGAAGTTTTCTCAAACCTATTTAGAAAGGAGAACCTTTTATTATCTTATATGGATGTTATCTAATAACACTTAAATGTGGGGGTCTTTTGCATTTGAAATAAAATGTTAGCAATATGGATTTTGACAATCCAAAAATATTGCAAACATATGATCTAGTGTAGTACACAAAGGTTATAAGAAGTCTATGATAAACTCAAATTCTAATTGGTTAGATTTAGAATCTTGATAGATGTCTACTTCCAATGATATAAAGGAGATGTGTTCGTCTTGAAATAAGAATTGTATTCTTCAAATACCCTTAGAAGTTTCACAAAATACATTATTAACTTATGAGTTAAGAACACATCATGAAAATTATCTCGATTGAAGTTATCTATATCGACTTGACAAAGTGATAGATAATAATTTTGGATCCAAAAAACCAATGGGTTGAAACGAGATGAGATAGAGAGGAATTGGACCAAAGCTCGTAGAAAAAAAGGGAATATGAGGGAAACCAAACCTAGTTGACTGGAGATCCCAAGATCTAGGTTCAAAAGACAACTTAATCATATGTCCAACAGAGTCACTACAGGGGAGTACCCTAAAACAAAAAAAGGGAGTCATGAACTTCCTAGTCCATTCATTCTAGGGAAGTACCCAAACCAGTGACCAAGGAAAGGTTAAGCATATTCAGGTTAAATGATTGTGGGAATCAATATAACCATAATGCTTTTAATGATTCATGGAATCACCTATGTTGATACATATGTCCCTAGTTTATGTGCTTAATGTAAAAGTCTGTCAAGGCTTACATATGTGTAATGAAACGATTCAATAATATATGATTTGTGCATTGATGTTTACTTATATCTGATTCATATATATAACTTGTTATATAGGTTTGAAGTTGCTATATGATGATTCATGCTAATGGACAACACTTATGGACCATACGCATGAATACATCATGCTAATAAACCAATTGCATGACTAAACCAGACGACTGGATCAGTCATATGAGTGAGACATGAGATTGACTCAGTTGCACGACTGAACTTTCAGTCGTGCGTATGAATCAGTCGTATGGGTCAGTCGCACGACTGAACCATGCTAGTGGTTCAGTCGTGCGAATAAAGACTGCAAACCTATAAATACCACTTAATTCGTGGAAAACAAGACTTTTGACACATACTTATAACCTAGTCGTCCAGAGCTTCCAGAAAGCCTATTCCAAGTTCATAGTTCGCATCTAATCTTTTTCTACTAGTTCTTAACGTTTCTTTAATCGTTATCGGGATTGCGTTTGTTAGGATCAGTGATCTAAGTTTGATCAGTTAGAGTAGATTGCAGCGGAATTCGAACAATGAATTAGACAATTAGCAAGAACTCAATTGATATTCAATGGAAAAGTACACTGTTATAGAGAGAGAATTCTGCAAAAGGAATATTTCATTCAAATGCTTTCGTGGTGGCTGAATGTCACACGTTACAACTAGGTCAACATTCCTTATATAAGGAATGTGACGTCTGCTGATGTCACTTGATAGTGACATCTAACAGAATTATACAAACAACTGAAACTATGCAAACTACTGAGAATGTTCTCAACAATTGATCACATCTCAGAGAATGCTAAGTACAAGAACATAAAACTACTGAACTAAAACTACTGAAACTATAAACTACTAAAAGGTGAATTACAAGTACTGAAAAGGAAACCATCACAACTACTGAAGTTAATAACTTCAGCTGTTGTGACAACTACTGAAGTTAATAACTTCAGCTGTTGTGACAACTACTGAAGTTAATAACTTCAGCTGTTGTGACAACTACTGATCACTCTGGTCTCAGTCTTTGTCTTCAGTCTTGTTCTTCAGACTTTTACTTCAGACGTTGTCTTCAGTGATAGCTTCAGACTTTGTCTTCAGTACTTTACTTTCTAACTTTGTCTTCAGTACTTTACTTTCAGACTTTGTCTTCAGTAGAAATCTTCAGATCTTGTCTTCAGACTTTGTCTTCAGACCTTGTAATCAACTGATGTCTTCAGCTGTTGTGATCTTCTTCAGTAGTTGTAATGTCTGTGGGACTTAGAGGTTTTTCTGATCAGGCTCATTGGTTCTTTTGGTCCAACAAACTCCCCCTGAACTAATGCAGCCAAAACCTCTAAGTTTATTGATGATCCCACTTATTCTTTGGTAGAAACACCCTCTTGATCAGCTTCAGAGGTAATCATATAAGCACAGGCCAGGAAAAGGTTTCTGATCTTTTGATTGGCTAAGTATGGAAGGGAACTCTGTCTTGGGGAAATTGGACACAGAGTCTTGTCCCAACCATGAAACCTAATTCCCATTGATGAGTCTGTAAGACTCATTTGCATAGGCCTCAAGGAGAACAATTGTTCCTCCTTGGTGAGTTCTTCTGCTTCTCCCTCAAAGAAGAACTCTGGGCCATAATATTCAGACAGATATCGTACTGTCTTCCCATTCTTCAACTCAACAGTTGTGATCTCTCTGTATGCGAATTCATCTGGATGAGAGCTTCTAGCAAAACACTGGAGTTCACTCTTTTGAAGATCTTCAAGTCTTTTGTATAACAGCCCCTTCTTGATCATTTTGTTCTCAAGTATAGATTGAGGGGTGCCTTTGAGTTGTGTGCTCTTTTGAATTCTTTTATAATCTCCCAGGGTGAGACTACCATAGCCAACATAATTACAGCATTCAAAGTCTTTTTCATTTGGCCATGATATCTACTTGGTATGTTCTTCTTGTGTATTCTGGAACTTACCTTAGGGTCTGGCCAAATCCTCACTCTTTCTCTCTGATGTTGGAATGTATGCCTAAGAGTGTACAGCCTCAGAGCTTGTTTCTTCATTTCTTGAATGGATGAGGACTGAGGGAAGTCCTTGTCAACCATTTTGAGAAATTGCTCATCATGCTGCTTCTGCTGTTCTGCTTCTTCAATCTTCACTTTCACCATTTGCATTTGCAAGTCAGGTGTGATCATCTGTTGACTTCTGGGCTCAGGTGTTTTAAGTTTGAGAACAACAGAGATTGGCAGACTATCTTCATTCTCATCTCTTCTTCTTCTTTTTCTTCTACCCTCAACACCTTCTCCTCCTTCTGGGTGTATCACTGGGTGTGGTTGAGATGGTTTTTGGGGTAATGGAATTGGTTTTGTGGGTTGAGTTGTGGGTGGTTTTGGTTTAGGGATAGACTGGGCAGATTTTAGAGATGATTGCTTTGAGGGTGTTTTTGAGTGGGAGTATGAGAAGGCTGATCTAGAAATTTAGTGATGAGTTTGGCTTTTGAGAGCTTTGCCATCTCAGTTCTCTTCCCAGCACCTGCTTCATCCAGTGCTTCGATGATCAACCCTTTGTTGTAGTTTCCAGCAGAACAGACTTCTTGGTTATCTCCAAGATACTGTCTCTGGACCAAGACTTTATCTCTATCAATGATCTTCCTAGATATTTGGCAATAAATCTGATCATAATCTCCAATCTTTCCCTATCCATCACACTATAACTAGCCCATCTTGCTTGAATCTCATTTATCTCCAGCCTTCTGATCTCAACATCTAAGGTGGCTGTGTCATGACCCTGTCTGAAGAGTTGATCTATTATTTTGTCCATAGATCTGCTGTGAGCTTCATCAGCTTCTTTGACTAGATCTTCTAATGACTTTTCTCCATCAGACTTTGACTCAGCACTTTTCTTCCTTTTGTAAGTGATCAGCTGATCTTTCTGCTCTTTGTCTGTGCTCAGCTCTGGGACTGTGATCAGCTGTTCTTCTGAGATCAGTTGTTCTTTCTCCAACCCCTTTTCTTTTCTGGTTCTTTCTCATCTTCTACTCCTTCCTTTCTTTCTTCACTGCCTTAGACTTAGTAGTCTCCCCCTTTTTGGTGCATTGGGATCAGGGGCTTGAAAGGCAGAAAGTGACTTGTGAACAGCATCATCAATGAGTGTTTGGAGATTTGAGGAGATCCTCTCATTAATGGCTTTATGTACTATCTCAGTGATGATGGGAGTGATGAGAGGTAAGGAGCTTTGAAAGGTTGCAACCATCTGCTCAGAGGGGTTCTGTCCCTGAGAGGTGGTGCCAAAAGCAGTGGTTGGTGGCTTAGTTAAGTGTGTTGGTTGTGTGTTTGGTGAACTTCAAATGAAGGTGCCATCTGTGGGTTATTGGGGTAGATGGACTTTTATCCTGAGACATTTTGGCTAGCAGTTCTTTGAGTCTGCTCACCTCAGTCTCTAGGATGGTGTTATGGGCTAAGACATCAAAGAAAAAGCCCAGGTCATCATCAGTCTTTGCTGAATCATCTGACCTCCTGATTAAATCAGGATGTACATGCCCTGAGTGTAGATCAGTATATGCATGTGCCCCTTGTTCTTGGTTCTGGGGACTTCCTGCCTCTGGACTTTGTCCTTCATTGGCAGTTGCCTCTGGTGAGGTCTTATATATGTTACCAACTCATCTGTTCATTTGCTGAATCAGTAGTAGAAGCAGCCTGACCAGATGTTCTAACCTCCTCTTCTACACTTGGAGATTGAACATTATAACCCCTGTGCTGTGGGTTATCAGCAACATTTTGGTCCTCCCCCTCAATTGTTGAGGTATTCCCAGTGTTAATTGGTTTCTGGGGAGGGGATGAGGAATGCAGCTGACTCAGCACTTTAGCAACTATAAGGGTTGGGCTTTGAGGGGTGGTTGCATTTGGAGATTGGTCAGAAGCAGATTGCACCCGGGGTGAGAGAGCTCTTCAATGGTAACCTTCTCAACTGAGATAGGTTCCAGTAATGTGGATCCCCAATTTGGTTGCAACAGGATCCTTTAGAGAGGATACATGTGCGTTTCAGCTGGTTGAGTCTCTGACATGACTGGGGGTTAGAACCAGTATGTGTTCCTGTATTGGTGGTACAGGGGCATCCTCAGGGGACTCATCTCCTGAGTAGCCTTTTTGGGCTTTTGAGTTTGGGTTGGTGGGGACTTTGGATCTGGAGGTGGAGGCTGTGGGTTCCCTCTGCTTGGGTTTGAGCAGCCGGGCAGCCCCTTGAGAGTAGGGTCAGAGTTATGTCTGGAGTATACCTCAGCTAAAAAGCTGGAGCAGGGACTCCAAGCCAACAAGGCCTTCAGATTTTAATTGATTTAAAATTATGGCCATCAGAAACCTGGGATATAGTAGCCATCTATTTGTCATAGGTTTCTGAGCCAGATCCTTAAGTTCCATAAACACTATCTCAAAAAAATTTAGATTTTGGTGTTCAAAGATAGAGTACAATACTGTTGCCATCTTGAGGACATCTGATCCCATGAAGATGTCTTTGAAGCAAGGCAGACATTCACCATGTGGAAGATAAGTCTTTCAGCATCATGGAAGTGCTTTTTGAGAATGGTTGTAGCACTTAAGTCTCCTTCATACCAGTTGTTGATGAAAGACATATCAATGGTGCCTTTCGGTTATTCTATAATACAGGTGGCATCATGCAAATTTAGGGTTTGCGAATGATGTCGGGGGTGATTACCACCTGTTTCTGGTTAACCAACGACTGGAGAGTGATTTGGCTATCATTTTCACCAGTTGTGACAGAGACGTTGGTCCAGAATTGGGTTAAGGAATCAGGTATATGGTAGGATTCAAAAGAAAAGCGGTTCGGTATTGGGAATCCACCATAAGATCGATGGCAGTATCAAATTTGTTCCAGAAGGCCGATTTCGAGAGGTAGGCAACACAGTTGTGTCTAGGTTTGAGTTTCATGGTCGCCATTGTTGAGAGAGAAAAGGATAGAAAACGGCTAATGAAATGTTCGGCTATAAGTGCAGGTATTTATTAGGTTAAGAAAAGGCTGAAAAGAAAACGACGGAAAGTGTTGGTGTTGTCAGCAGTTGTATGAAAACAACTGAAGACTTGGTTTTAACTATCAGACATTTGAAAACAACTGAAGACTTGGTTTTGGTCATCAGTAGTTATGAAACTACTGAAAACCTTGGTTTTGTCTTCAGGGTAAGAAATAACTGAGAACTTGGTGTTAGTCATCAGTAGTGTGAACTACTGAAAAATGGTTTTGTCATCAGTTGTTGGAAAAACTGAGGATTGGTGTTAGTCAGTAGTTGTGAAACTACTGAAGACATGGCTTTGTCATCAGTTGTTTAAGGTGAAACAGCAGTTTGTGGAAACGACTGAAGAGAAAATTCTCATCAGTAGTTTTCGTCAATTCTTAGATTTTCAGCTGTTTCATACTGTCCTCAACACTTACTCATCAGACTTTTTAGCTATTTTCAGTTGTTTCATAGGACATCAGCACTTATCTGTTTTTACTGACATCAGTAGTTATAACTACATCAGTAGTTGTAACTGCATCAGTTTCTTTTAACAGAATCAATATATATTTGTGACATGTTTACTAATGGTCATCAGTACTTGTTTACTAAGATCATCAGTAGTTGTCACTTATTCTAGCTGCAGCATACCAAGCCTTAACACAAGGTTTTGGAAAGTTGAACTGTCCAAAGGCTTAGTAAATATATCTGCAAGCTCATCAGCACTTGGCACAAACTTTGGATCAATCAGACCTTTTTCAAAACAATCCCTAATAAAATGGTGTCTGATCTCTATATGTTTGGTCCTAGAATGCTGGACTGGATTCTTGACAATACACAGAGCTGAAGCACTATCCATTAATAATGGAGTCTTAGTCTCTGTAATGCCATAATCCAATAATTGGTTCTGAAGCCAGAGTACCTGAGATGTACAACTTGCAGCAGCAATGTACTCTGCTTCAGCAGTGGATGTAGCAACAGATGTTTGTTTCTTACTCTGCCAAGAAATCAAACAGTTGCCTAGGAATTGACATCCACCAGAAGTTGACTTTCTGGTTAACTTACACCCTGCATAGTCACTATCAGAAAAAAGCAACTAATTTGCAAGAGTGTCCAGTGGAATACCAAAGACCTAGAGATTGTGTACCTTGCAGATATCTAAAGATCCTCTTGACTGCAATCAAATGAGACTCTTTAGGAGCAGCCTGAAATCTAGCACAAACACAATTTGCAAACATAATATCTGGTCTAGAAGCTGTTAAGTACATCAAGGACCAATCATACATCTGTAAAGTGTTTCATCAACACTTTACCTTTCTGATCTACATCCAGTTGTGTGGTGTTGCACATGGGAGTAGAACAGGGCTTACAGTTTTGTAAATCAAACTTATTCAAAAGATTTTTGTATATTTTGACTGATGAATGAAGGTTCCATCAGCCTTTTGTTTGATTTGCAAGCCTAGAAAGAACTGTAATTCTCCCATTGCACTCATTTCAACTTTTGTTTCATTAAACTTGTAAAATCATCACACAACTGGGGATCAGAGGATGCAAAAAATATCATCAACATAAATTTGAACAAGTAGCTTATGCTGATCCACTTTCTTAATAAACAAAGTTTTATCTATGGAGCCTCTAGTGAAATTATTTTGAAGAAGAAAATTTGAAAGTGTTTCATACCAGGCTCTAGGAGCTTGCTTCAACCATAAAGAGCCTTATCAAGTTTATACACCCAATCAGGATGTTTATTGTCCTCAAAACCTGGTGGTTGACACACATAAACCTCTTCTTTTTTTTCCATATAAAAAGCACTTTTGACATCCATTTGAAAAACTTTAAGATTGTGGAATGCAGCATAGGCTAAGAACAATCTAATTGCCTCTAGTCTGGCTACAGGGGCAAAGGTTTCATCATAATCAATACCTTCTTCTTGTGAAAACCCTTGTACAACCAGTCTAGCCTTGTTCTTGACAATAAGCCCATTTTCATCAGTTTTATTCCTAAACACCCACTTAGTGCCTATTGCACACTTACCTGGGGGTAGAGGAACCAGTTCCCACACTTGCTGCTTTTTGAACTGAAGTAGCTCAAGCTGCATGGCTTAACCCATCCATTGTCTCTTAAAGCAACATGATAGTTCTTTGGCTCTAGCTGACTGATGAAGAGAGCATAGAAGCAAAGTTGGACAATTGACTTCTGGTTGAGACACCAGCATTGATATCACCAATGATTTGAGACATGGGGTGATTCTTCAGCTTGGTACACTATAAGATCAGTGCAAGTGTTTGTAGCAGGTTCAGCAGCAACAGATGTTGATCCAGATTCTTGAAACCAAGTATGAGATGGCAATTCAAATAATGTAGAGAAGTCAGAAATCTCATCAGCATTTGTTGTGGATGGAGCTGCTGAAGCTACAGGAACATCAAGTTTAGTAGACTTAGGCAGTTGATCACTAAACTTGAAAAGGTGAGTACTGATATCATCATCATCTTCAGTACCACCAGGTCGAAGACTTGCTGCAGAAGATGATTTATTCACATGATCTGCAACAGCTGGAGGTTGATAAGGAACATATTGCAGTATATCCAGATCAAACAACTCCACAGGGTTTTGTGGAATTTTATTCTTAGGAGATTCATTGAATTTCACATGCAAGGTTTCTTCAACTATTTTTGTTCTGCAGTTGAAGACTCTGTAAGCCTTGCATGTGGATGAATATCCTACAAAATACCCTGCATCCACCTTAGGATCAAATTTGTGGAGTTGATCCTTTGTGTTGAGAATGAAACAAGGACACCCAAAGGCTTTGAAGAATGAAATTAGAGGAGCCAAATGATGTAGAACTTCATATGGAGTCTTCATCAACCTCTGATTTACTAAAACTCTATTCTGCACATAGCAAGCTGTGTTGACAGCTTCAGCCCAAAAGGTCAATGGCAAACCAGAGTCAGCCAACATGGACCTTGCAGCTTCAATTAGGGTCCTGTTCTTTCTCTCCACTACTCCATTTTGTTCTGGAGTCCTTGGGATGCTAAACTGCCTCTTGATTCCTTTGAGAGATAAAAATCATCAAGTGTATGGTTTCTGAATTCTGTTCCATTATCACTCCTTATACACTTGACTGATAGGGAATACTGCTTCTCAACATACAACACAAAGTTTTTAATCGTCTGAGCAACCTCATCCTTTGAATGCAAGAAGAAAGTCCATACAAATCTGGAGTAAATCCACAATTACCAGACAGTATTCTTCTTTGCCATGCTCATCACTCTCACAGGACCAAATAGATCCATGTGCAGTAACTGCAAGCAGGCAGTGGACTTAGGTCTTCAATAGGAGGGAATGAGACTTTGTGCTGTTTTCCTTTCAAACAAGCAGTGCAGGTTCATCACAGTGGAACTCTTTATTGGTAGACCTCTCACTAAACTATTGTGGATCAGCTGATTCATGTTTTTGAGATTTACATGACCCAGCCTTCTGTGCCACAGTTTAGATTCCTGAGGAGAGGCTTTGGAGAACAGGCAAGGATGACCCTTCAAATCAATCTTCTTTGACAAATCCAGGGCATATACTCTTCCAATCCTGTTGGCCTTCAGGAGAGTATGTTCATCCAATACCTTGTCAATCAGCCTCAGAACTTGGGAAGACAGAATCCTGCAGTTCTGGCTTGTGAAAAGTGCAACATGCCCTTTATCACACATCTGACTGACACTCAGTAGATTATACTTGAGATTCTCCACATGGTTAACATCATCAAACTGATTTCTCCATTAGACACATATCCTTTCCCGATGATGTAACCCTTAGCATCATTTCCAAATGAAACAAATCCCTTCTTTCCTTGAGAGTAGTCACTAAGAAGAGAACTGCTCCCAGTCATATGCATAGATCCTCCACTGTCTACATACCAGATGCTCCTTTGGCATGCTGAAGAACCCTGCATTCATCACAAGGAACTAGTTAGGTTTTGAGACCCAAACCTTTTTGGTTTTGGGTCTGTTTTTATCAACAGATTTAACCATAACTTGTTTCTCATAATTAACAGCTGATGAAGGTGGAGATGGTGCTGAAATGGATTCCTTGGATTTGGGCTTGGAATACCTTTTCAGTGGTTTGATCACAGGTGCATCTAGTTGGTTAACTCTCCCAACAAATGCTGAACCATCATAACAAGTTGTGTCTGATTTGTAGCTAAAGCTTTCAGCTCTTGTGACACATCAGTACTTGTTTTTGATGAGTTCCTGTGGCCCACCATTTCCTCCTTGAAATTCACAGACTTAGTCTGTTTTATCATGAGGAACACTATCAGCTGTTTATGATAAACCCTATCCTTCTTTTTGGATTTGGGTGAAGCCTTGGGTTTATCACATTGGGATGACTGTGGTACAAACTTGGTCTCAAACTCATTTTTCATTTCATCCATCTGCATTTTAATGAGCTTATCTCTGTTGAGTTTGGAACCCTTTTTGTACCAACATTCATCAGAAAGATGATTGAATTTACCACATATTTCACATGGCTTATTCTTCATCTTGGATTGATCAACTGCTGAAGTGGAAACTACTGAAGGTGTGATCTTCAGTACTTTCCTCCTTTCAGTACTTGTGTTAAGTACTGAAGGATCTGTAACAACTGAAGACTTGTTCTTCAGCTGTTCTCTATCCGTCCTGAAAGACCGTATGATAGATTCCTCAGCAGTTGTTAATCTTTTATTTCAGTTGATTTGAAATGCTTTTCAGATGTTGTGACTTGCCCTTCAGTACTTGAGGTACTTTGAGGGACAACATCTGAAGTACTCAGCTTCATGTGCTTATCAGTAGTTAACCCATCAGGCAATTGATTTGCTGAGGTATCAACACTGATTTCATCTTCTGATCTTGGGTGATCACTTGAGGATGATACACATGATGATGTGGTTTGGAAATTACTTTCACCTTCAGGTTTTACTATTGATTTTGGAGTAAAATCTGTAGGTGGTGCAATGTGATTGTAACCTATTCCAAACTTCACATTCGAAGCTGTTTGCTTGCTGAGAAGCATTTCAAATCCCTTGCAGGATGATACCCAGCGGTCACACTCAACTTGGGTAGCTGCAAGTTTTTCTTTGAGATCTCTGTGGTTCTCAAGAATGACCTCTAGCTTAGCCTTTCATCATTTAATTGGCATTTAAGCTTATAAATCTCATCATCTTTATCTTTAAGGACAGACTCATACTCAGCTTTTCTTTTGGAAAGGGTTTGCTCAAGCTCAAGATTTTGATTTATTAAAGCTACATTTGCCTCTCTAATAGAGATAAATGCAGCTATGCAAGATTCAGAACATAGCTTGGCCTTAGCCTCAGAGGATACCTGGGTTACCTGTGATGAAGATGCATTGGAGCATGAACCCTCAGTAGACTCCAGGGCCATGAGAGCAAGATTCCCAAAAGGATGTTCACCACCATGTTGACCATCACTAGCAAATAATTGCTCATTACCAGAAGATCATCTGGTAAACTGCTCCAGTCAACAGCACCAGGGGTGAAGAAGCTGTGATGAGGTTATGATTGAGATGGTGAGATGGTTGAGGCTCAGGTAAGGCTTGAGGTTGTTGTGCAATAGGAACTTGAACTTGATTTGGCTGTGGCATGTAATAGCAGGGATATGGATATGGCATTGGACCCTGAGGGACAAAATATGCAGGAGATATGGTTGTGAGTGATGACCAGAACTAGCAGGATGTTGCCCTCTGTTTTGTGAACTATTGCTTGGAAAAGTCACAAAGGGTGCAGAGGAGTTAGATCCAGTTGATCTACACTCTCTTGCAAAGTGCCCAAGCCTGTGGCATTTGTGACACCTCAACTTACTCTTGTCAAAACCAACTTGGTTTTGCCAGAGAGTCCTGGAAATTCCTACCAGTTCTCTTGTAGAACTTTTGAGATCTGATATTAATCAAGGCCATTTGGCTCAGAATATCCATCTCTTCTAGTCATCATCAGCATACCTTTCAAATCATCCATAATGAAGCACAAATTGTCACTATTACAGCCTGACTGACTATCAACACTAACAATGCATGATCAGAACTGTTTGAAGAGAAATCTATATGCTCATCATAATTGCTTTCTGATGCAGCATATTCTGACTCATGACCAACCAGGCAGTGTTCCCTGGTACAAAGTCATCAGTGAGCTTTCCTGATGATGCCAGTTTCCTTTTCTGCTCTATCTCTCTTTCAAATGTAAGCAGTTTCCCATGGAGTTGGGTGAGAGATAGGCTATCCAGATTTGCACTGGAGCGTAGGACATGGTATATGTATCCCATCTCTCAGGCAGTGATCTGAGGAATCTGTTGTTCATCTGGCTATTAGTGTATTCATGTTTGACCATTTTCAGCTCAGAGATCAAACAGGAAAAAGCTCAAACTGTTGAGTCAGTGTCTCACCCTTCCTATGAGAGAATGTCTCATATGTTGGGCAAGGATTTCTCTGTTGTTTGCTAAGACCTCATCTGTTCCACCAAATTGTTCTTTCAATGCATTCCAGAGGTCATGAGCAGTTTCATGATGCATAAGCCCAGAATAGATTTCATTCGGCAGTGCCATGGCCAGAATTCCATGCGCTTTAGCATCAATCTCAAACAGTTTTCGATCCTCATCTGAGTATTGTTCCTTCTTCTTCGGAACCATTTGGTTGGTTTCCGGATTGTTCACCATAGGCTTGTGTGGACCATGTACCACAATGTCCAACAACCTGAACTGTTAACAGACAGGTGATGGAGCATTCTTCGTTGCCATATGTTATACTCAGTCCTAACCAGCATCGGAGGCTTGGTTGAGGAACCAGTATTGTGAGGGTCATTAGAAGGAGTAGTCATTCTCAGATTCAATCAAATTCAATTAAGTTTTAACTGTTTAATGCAAAACACAACAAACTCAATATGAACCAAGAGAAATCTCAAAGCAAATAACCGAAAGCAGCAGAATTCAATCTCTATAACCAATTCTTGCAAATATGCTAATTCGATCAAACTTAGATATCGAAATAGCAGTTTCAATGATCAATTGTTAGATCGATCAATGATTAACCTGCTCTGATACCATTTGTTAGGATCAGCGATCTAAGTTTGATCAATTGGAGTAGATTGCAGCGGAATTCGAACAATGAATTAGACAATTAGCAAAAACTTAATTGATATTCAATGGAAAAGTACACGGTTATAGAGAGAGAGAATTCTGCAAAAGGAATATTTCATTCAAATGCTTTCGTGGTGGCTGAATGTCACACGTTACAACTAGGTCAACATTCCTTATATAAGGAATGTGACGTCTGCGATGTCACTTGATAGTGACATCTAACAGAATTATACAACAACTGAAACTATGCAAACGCTGAGAATGTTCTCAACAACTGATCATATCTCAGAGAATGCTAAGTACAAGAACATAAAACTACTAAACTAAAACTACTGAAACTATAAACTCTGAAAAGGTGAATTACAAGTACTGAAAAGGAAACCATCACAACTACTGAAGTTAATAACTTCAGCTGTTGTGACAACTACTGAGTTAATAACTTTAGCTGTTGTGACACTACTGATCATCTACTCTGGTCTTCAGTCTTTGTCTTCAGTCTTTGTCTTCAGATTTTACTTCAGGCGTTGTTCAGCTGATAGCTTCAGACTTTGTATTCAGTACTCACTTTTAGACTTTGTCTTCAGTACTTACTTTAGACTTTGTCTTCAGTAGAAATCTTCAGATCTTGTCTTCAGACTTTGTCTTCAGACCGTGTAATCAGCTGATGTCTTCAGCTGTTATGATCTTCTTCAACAGTTGTAATGTCTGTGGGACTTAGAGGTTTTTCTGATCAGACTCATTGGTTCTTTGGTCCAACAGTGTTCTCACTGATTGGATCGCCAATCAAATAGGATTCTGCACTATTTGATCTAGTTTCACGCATAATTAGTTAGTACTCCGTACGTACACGGTCCCTAACAAGTGGTATCAGAGCTTTGGCTCTAGATTTTGCGTGCGATTCGATAGTTTCGGTGTAAAAATCACATTTTTCATTCAAAGGAGTCACCTTTTGAGTAAAACGGTGTTTTCGACGTCTCCAGGTCTCAAGGTTTACATTTTTCGGTATACAGCAGATTAGGGTTCTTGAAAAATTGTGTTTTTGTGTCAAAGTGTCAAAAACCTTTGATTTTGCAAAAACAGCAGCCTTCAGTCGCATGATTGGCTCAATCGCACGACTGAACTCAATCGCACACCCCAATCGCACGAATGAACCATGCGTATGAGTTTAGTCGCACGAATGATTCAACCGCATGGGAAAGTATACGACTAAGCTCAATCGCAGGCTCAATCGTAGACTGAGCTCAATCACACGACTAAGACTCAGTCGTATTATCCATTCGCACGATGAACAAAATGATTCAAGTTCATTAAAATTCAAATGTTGTCCATTTACACAAATTCTAACGTACATGTATCTTGTGTTACAAAAACATGACTAGTAGATGGACTATGAGCACGAAGCACAACATCTGTGCTCATCTTGATGCCACATCCCGGAACGTTATGAGTTCACTGGGATTGTTGCATTTCTGCGCAGATCGAGGATCTTCAAGGCCATCTTTACACCTTGCACACCATATAGATCGATTCAGTAGGCTTTTTGGGAAAGCGCTGTAGTAGATAGGTTCTCTGAGCCTCATCGCATTGGAGATCTATTTTTGGTCAAGAGATTGAGCTCAGCGAGGATGATTTGAGGAGGGTTTTGGAGTTGGGTGAGGATGATGACTGTCCAATCAGGCTGCATCAACTGACGGTGCAAGGATGTTTTCTTAGGATCAAGTACGCTAGGGACATTAATGCTGGTATGCTAACAAGAGCAACATGTGCCCCTAGTTCAAGTACTTGGTCCATGTGATCCTCAAGTGCATAGCCTCAATGAAAGGAGGCTTTGATGAGATGTATGATCAAATCCAGAATGCATACGTTACTCTGGTACTGAATCATCCATTCAGTTTCTCTCGGATGATCTTCACATACATGGTAGAGAATATAGAGGCAAGGGCAAGGCAGGATTTTGTATGTATCCATGTTTTCTACAGATAATTATTAACCAGAAGCTTCCTTTGCTGCTAAGGAGAGAGATGATGCTGTCACTCTTGAGGTTATGGATGATACGACGCTTGGGAGGATGAAGGTGTACCGGGGCAAGCAGGTGAAGCCCCCGATGAGGAGATTGTTTGGGCATCTAGCCTGGGAAGACTACATTGCGCCTGCTCGCAAGAAGTGGCATCCGCTCGCAAGAAGTGGCATCCGCTCGCAAGAAGTGGCGTCACGATGATAGTGATTCAGACACTGAGCCCATAGTTTTACCCACTGACGATGACGATGACAGTGAAGATAGTGGAGATACTGGCCCCACTCCCTCTAAGGCCACTGCCACTGATATATCATCTCCACCATCCACTCAGGGTGGAACTGAGAGGGCTATGTTCCATCAAGGCTTCCTGCCAGATGAGGAGGAAGAGTCAGACGAGGAGCCGCTGGTAAGGACAGTGGGCAGTAAGGTTGTTGCCACTGAGAGAGGGATTACGGTGGTTGGTGGACACCAGGGTGAGTCCAAGGATGTTGCTACTAATGTGACTGATCCATCATACATCCCTGACCAGCCCATCAACCCAGGGGGAGCATCCTCTTCTAAGGGCTCGAGGAAGAAGCAGATGGCTCAGCCCGCATGAAGAGCAAGAGAAAGAGAATTACAGTGATTACCACCACATCCACCACCTCTACCACAACTACCACCACCACTACCACACCTCCTACCACCACTACCACACCTCCTACCACCATTACCACAGCCACTCCTTCACCATCCACTCCTATTCCACCTCCTATATTCACCACATCCACCACCACTACCACCACCCAACAAGCCGGGACATCTGCTCAAGTCCCAATGAGCCATGGATCCACTCTACCCTCTATCGGGTTAGAGGAACAGCTAGCTAATCTCAACCGGATTGTGCTAAAGCTGCTTGCCACAGATGAGCAAAGAGTTGCCCAGCTCAACCAGCTTATGGAGCTTAATGCTACTCAGGCTGAGCATATTACACAGCTGCAGAAACAGAATGCGTATTCTGTTCAGAGGATAGAGGAGCTAGAGAGAAAAAACAAGAAGATCATGCTCAAGCTTAAAGGATCGAAAGATGAGCCTTTAAAGATCAGGGAAGGAGATGATAATGATGATTCAGGTGAAGAAGATGAGGGTGATGATGAAGGACAGAGTGGAAAGAAGAAAGGAGACGATGATGACGAAGAAGGTGATACTGCTGCATCAGCTTCTACTCAGGCTCAAGAGAGGCGTTCTAAGAGAGCTCAAGAGCAAGGAGCCTCATCTTCAGCTCCTCCAGCTGAAGAATTGACCGATCAAGATAAAAGTAAAGATTAGATGTTTTGTATTTAAAAAAACTTAGTACTTGATTAAGATATTACATTAATGTAATTTATGATTATCTATGTTTATCTATGTTTAAATGTCTTCATTAACTACTAATGATTGAAGTGTTAAATGTTTAAATCAAGCAGATAAAACTTCATAGCAAGATGAATATGATATTGCTCCACTTTAGCAAATTTAGTCTCAATTTACCATGATTCTTGATTTGTAAGGAATTATAAGAAGGTCAGTGAGCTATACTCCTGAAGAAGGAGAAATTATACACGATCTAACCGATGAGCAACTTGTTGAGATGTTCAGACTGAATCCTGACGAGCTAGTCAAAGACACTCCAAAGGTTGATGTTATAAGTGATGAGGAGTTGAACGATGTCAATGAAATAGAGATAGAGGATGTCACGTCTGACCACTATCTAGAGTACACTGACCAAGAGGGAAATGTGATCCCCAACTTGGGTTACACTCTCGGCAGTGTTACATTTGAAAAACTGGATGAAAAGGAGAAATAAAAAGATAAGGATGAAAGCCAAGCCCAAGCCTCGGATGCAGATGTTGATATAAAGAAGGCTGATTGGGCAACTTGTTTTGCTGAAATAAGAGCCCAGCGCACAACTCAAAAGAAAAATGCCTACACCAAACTCTACAAAGTCAAGAAACATCAGAAGGAGTCCAGCAAGATCATAGCATGGGCGTATTTTGAGGACTTAAACTTTTATGCTGTAAAAAGGGAGAAGGGAATAGAGTACTTCAGGTATCCTTATGATCTGAAGGCTCTCCCTGGCTTTGAGCTCAACCAACTGGCATGCTTAAATTTGCTGTATGTAGATCCCAGAAAGATGTCAGGTCGGTTTAAGTTTGCATTAAAAAGGAATACCATACCAGATGGGTGAACTTCAGACCTCAACAACCGAAGAGGTTTATTCGCAAGTCTGAAGTGGATCCCATATTTGGAAAGCCTAAAGTAGTGTTGAAATGGAGTCCCCCGCGCATGATGTCGAAGATTCCCTTACGGGTAATGCCTCAGGACTTCACTCCACATTTCAAATGGTGGTATTATGACTGGAGGATGGGTGTATCGGTCATAGTTCTAAACAGAGGGGGCAACATGGAAACCATCAAGGTATTTGACCCAATGTGGCTTACCAACTTGTCAAATGAAGATGTCTACACTTTATACAAATGGCCACTGTTCTATGATGCGCAATATATTATACAAGCTCTCCAATTCCAGAATGTGATACGGCTCTGCTTTGTGTTTGAAATACACGCTGGAGTTACAAGAGAGGAGAAGTACAAGAGGTTTGAGGAGCATACGAAGGATGTCTGACTTTAGAGTAAACTAGGTCCAAGGGGGAGTTTGTTGATACATATGTCCCTAGTTTATGTGCTTAATGTAAAAGTCTGTCATGGCTTACATAAGTGTAATTAAATGATGTAATAATATATGATTTGTGCTTTGATGTTTACCTATATTTGATTCATATATATAAACTTGTAATATAGGTTTGAAGTTGTTATATGATGATTCATGCTAATGGGCCACACTTATGGACCATACGCATGAATACATCATGCTAATGATCATGAGTATGAGCCAATCGCATGATTGAACCATACGTACGATTGGACTATAAGCATGGGTCAATTCATGCGATTGGAACACCAGAATGAACCAATCGCACGAATGGATGTGACGACTGAGCCCCAGTTGCACGAATGAAGCGTGCGAATAGGTCCAGTCGCACGATTGAAGGTAAACTTAGTATAAATAGAGGGGATTCGGTTACAAATTCTTATCACCCTTTAATCGCTCTCAAGTCACACGAAAGCACCGATACTCCGCCAAAATTTGATTTAATTGATTCGCAAAGTAGTTGTGATTCTAACGATTACACTGCATCCACAGGTAATCTGAGACCAAAATCGACTTCAATGTTCAGTTTAATCAAGCCCTAATGTCCGAAATCGCTCAAAACAAGAACTTAAGCAAACTCTTCAAAATAAACCACTATAATGGACTTTATCGTTGATTTAAATAGTATTAGGTGTTATTTTGAATGTCTGCGAGTGTAATGAGCCTAAACTCAAAATTTAACATCAAGTCTAGACCAAGAACTGAATTTAAAGTGTCGAACTTAGACTTATGCGAATGGACATATTGATGAACTTCAATCGCATGATTGAGCTGGGCGTATGACTTCAATTGCACGTATGAGCTGGGTGTATGACTTAATAGTGGTATCAGAGCTTTGGCTCTTGATTTTGCGTGTGATTCGATTAGTTTCGGTGTAAAAATCACATTTTTTATTCAAGGAGTCACCATTTGAGTAAAACAATGTTTTCGATGTCTCAGGTCTCAAGGTTTATGTTTTTCAGTATACGGCAGATTAGGGTTCTTGAAAAATCATGTTTTTGTGTCAAACTGTCAAAAACCTTTGATTTTACAAAAATAGTAGCCTTCAGTCGCATGATTGGCTCAATCACACGACTGAACTCAATTGCACACCCCATTGTCTCCAATCGCACACTCCATACGTACGACTGAATCCAATCGCACGATTGAATTCATTCGCACCCCTCATTCGCACGAGTGATCCATACGTATAAGTCCATTCGCACGAGTGAGCCAGTCTAGTTTTAAAGTTCAAAGTTTAAAGAGATGGAAGATCAGTTCTCTGCTTTTACTTTTGGAAGGGACTCTCGCATCCAGAACCTTCTGCTTCTGGAAAATGAAATTGGGAATCACAATAAACCACCAAAACTTATAACGTTAGATGATTACCCATAATGGAAATAGAGGTTCGAGATCTATCTAAATGGAGTTGATCCTAATCTTTGGGAATCCATTGAGACTGGTTACAGTATGCAAGTCGGTGCTGATAGTGTTAACCTAACTTTGGGAGGTATGACTAACAACCAGAAAGCTAAGTACAATGCTGAAAAGATGGTGTATGCCCTGTTGACTTAGTCGATACCGAAAAATATCTTTCATAAGTTCTCTGAGAACAAACAGGCGAAAAAGTTAAGGGAAGCTTTAGAGAAAAGATATGATGGGAATGCAACTTTAAAGGCCTTGAAGGCAAAGGCTCTCAAGAAGGAGTTTGATAACTTCTCCTCAATAGGGAAAGAAAGCTTAGATGATATTATCAATAGATTCTACCATCTGATGAGTGAGCTGCACACTCATGGTGTAACAACGTCTATGGAATATAAAGTGTCAAGTTTTGCAGATGGTTTGCCGGAGAAATGGGACTCGTTTGTGTCTAATCTGAGACAGAAATATATTCTTGCAAAGTTAGACATAAATGACTTCATCCTGAAATTAAGAGAGGAGGAACTGAGAATGGAGTACAGGTCATAGAAAGGATCCTACGACCAGAATCCTTCACTTTATAACTCATCTCCCACTCTAACCAATTCAAGAGCACCACTTCAAACTGCCTTTGTGTCTAGTTTAGCAGCTCCTTCCCAAACCATTGCTTCAAGATCAGAAATGCCAGGGTAATCTTGCACCCAATATATAGTGACTGAAGCCAATGCTAGTATGTTGAACACAAAGAATCTCGGTAATATCACAGTGGAAGTTGCAAAGGAGCACATGGATCTTCTAGCACCTGTTGTCCCTTCCTATGATGGTCTAGTTACAGGGAAGATTGGCAATTGCCATCTTGCAGATGAAGATTACGAGCAGGTGGACGAAAATGAAGTAGAGAGAATAGATATCATGTGGGCCCTGGCAAGTGCTGTCAGAAGGGCGAAAAAGTTTGTGAAAAAGACAGGACAAAATTAGTAGCCACAAAAGACACAACTTTGGTTTTGACAAAACCAAAGTTACCTGCTTTAATTGGTGAAACGGGGCATTTCAAACATGAATGTTTAAAGCCTAAGAAAACAGGTAACGGAAATCCATTCTCAACCTTCAACTGTCAAGACAAAGACAGGAGTGGAACTACCTCTTCAAGCAAAGAGACAAAGGCCTTGACTGCTCAAGGTGACGTAAGGCAGGACTGGACCTTCCGTTTTGTGTCTCCGGGTGAATCAAACATTGCCTGTGTCGAGGGATTGGATGATGGCTCTACGAGTGAAGGTGAAATCACAGTTGAACAAGTAATGCCAGATAACGAATAGCTATGAATGTGGTAAATCGCCTGATTGAAGAAGAACTTAGAACGACATGTTCAGAATCTCTAGCATCCGAAGAGTCTAACTCTGCATTGATGGCTAATTCAACTGATTCTTCACAGGTAAGTACGAAAGACCAACTTTTTGAAAAACATGCTTGTATTGAATGTAACAAATTTAAAGAAAGCACTGATTTGAAATTTGCTAGGCTATTAGACCATAATGATAGCTTAGTAAATGATTTACAACTGTGCATAAAAGCTAATAGTATTTTAAAACAAATGAGTGCTGTTATAAAGAAAAAATAGAACTTTTAGGTAAACAACTAACAGAAACTGAGGTTGTTGCTTTTAATCAAGTTAATGATATAAAGTTCTATTTAAATTCTTTGGAAGAAACAAGAATGAAAAAGTAGTTTTAGAAGTCAAAGTCAATTCCTTAAAACAAAAACTGCACAGTTGGACCAGTTCTTCTCACATAGTTCAATGGGGAAGGGTTGGGTTACAAAGTAGTTCCACCACCACATGAGATCATTTTAAATACAAAATGTAGACCTGTAAATAACAACCGAATTAAGGATCATGTGGTGTCCACTCCTCTGGTTAGTGATTTAGATTCCACTGGTAAATCGGTGAACTCTATCACTTAACAGAAGGAGTCTACTTTGAAATCAAAGGAAAAGAGGCCTATTGTAAATTTGGATGACAAATTTGAAAAGGTTAGTGTAAAGTCAGGTTCACACATGTCTACTTCTGAACCAAAATGACCAAATCAGTTAACCAAACACGTGCTTCACGTCAAAGTCCAAATAAACTAAAGGCTAAAGATGGTAAAAGTGGGCAAACAATTAATTTTGTTAAAGAAGTAGAAACATCTAAACGACTAGTGACTAAATCCAACCAGATCATGTCACACCTGTATCACACTCAAACCCACATAAACAGTGCCTTAACATGTAGAAAGGAGATCATGCTACAGTTGTGGAAAGAGAGGACACATTTCTTCTAACTTTTCTTATTATCAGACTCCCAGACAGAAAATTGAACTTTATGATACAAAACCAAGTTCTTTGACAAGGAGTTCTATTACTCCACTAAAGAGAATTAATAAACCTAAAGTTCAAACTGCAAGCCAGTCGTCTGTTTATCACAAACAGGCCTTACACAAAACTGACTTATGGAAAGAAAAGTCAAGTCCATTGTCTGATAATGAGAACAATAAGAAGAATGATATGCCCTCACCCTTAAATGGATAGTGGGTTGAGTTTATGATGTGTGATTCCTTTAGGTCACCCAAGCCAGTTAAGGCTTGGGTCCCAAACCCAAACTGATCATTTCCTATGAATGTGCAGGGTGTCCGTTATAGTGCTATCACAAATACCTGGATTGTTGATAGTGGGGCATCTAGGCACATGACCGGGAACCTGTCTCTCCTTTTCAATTTCAAACAAATTAAAGGGGGACATGTATCATTTGCTGGAAATAAAGGAGGATACATCACCGCTCAAGGCATAGTGGGAAACCAGAAAGTCAAGTTTGATAATGTCAACTACGTTCAACAACTACAGAATAACTTGCTTTCAGTCTTCTAGATCTGTGACAAAGTATTCAAAGTTGTTTTTGACAACAAGAAGTGCTACGTATTGAAGAAGGATTACATTATCCCGGAGGATAAAATCCTATTGTCAGCTTCAAGATATAATGACTTATATGTCTTGGATCTATCAAAAGCCTCCACAATCGATCATAAAGTTCAATGCTTCTTGTCAAAGGCAACAGAGAGGGACTCAATATCCTGGAATAGGAGAATGGGACTCATCAATCTACGAAAGATGAATCATCTGATCCAGAATGATTTAGTGAATGGAGTAAATGTCAAGAATTTTCAACTTCCTAATTTTTGTGTAGCGTGTAAGAAAGATAAACAGACAAAGAAGTCTCACAAGACAAACAAAGTAAATTCCATTGACCTGCCTCTCAAACTTCTACACATGAATTTTTTGGTCCTGTCAGCACCAAAAGCATCGCTGGTGATTTGTACTATTATATAGTCACTGATGATTACTCAAGATTCTCTTGGGTGATGTTTCTAAAATCCAAATCAGAGGCATTTGAATCCTTCAAACAGCTGGTAACTATATTAGAATCTCTCTACAAGCTGAAAGTGAGACAGACTTAATTAGACAATGGCACGGAGTTCAAGTACTAGTGGATAGAGGCATTCTACAAAGAGAAAGGAATTGTCACCAGTTCACATCTGCCTACACTCCACAAATGAATGGAGTTGCTGAAAGAAAGAATAGGAGCTTGATAGAGACAGCAAGAACAATGCTAGCCGACTCGAAATTGCCCATCCAATTTTCGAACGAGGCAGTTGCCAATGCATGTTACACCTAAATTAAGTATTGGTGGTCAAACGTCATGATAAAACGTGTTATGAGTTGCTCCAACGACGTAAACCTAATCTGGAGTGCCTTGAACCATTTGGCACACCATGTACGCTGCTGAAGAAAACTCAGTCAGGGAAGTTCAGTGAGAAGGCTAAAGAAGGGATCTTTCTATGATACAATATGCCAGACAAGAGAGTTTATAACAACTCGATGGGTCAGGTAGAAGTGTGGTGCAACGTTGACGTTCAGAGATACACCACCCCCTGCAGGAAAGGGACCCTTATTCTTATTTGACTATGATGGATTCTTTAAGTCCTTCAACATCCCTCCCTCCCTTCCTGATGATGAGTTATCGACCAAAATGATGTACGTTGTCTTAAACACACCGTCACTAGACTCGACAACATCAATTCCACAAGGTGAATCTTCTAGATCTTTAGGGGGAGCACTTGATGTAAGCGACTCCTCCTCTGATGATAAAGAAGTGGAGATTGAACAGGTGGACCAGGAGGAACAGGTTCCTACTACTGAAAGTACACGAGCGTCAGATGTTGATGCCTTTGACACTTCGAAACCTCACACTCCAACGGCTACAGATACTGAACCGGGAATTCAAAATCCGGATCAGGAAGTAGTTGTTCGCACCCCTCCCGGATCTCGAATAAATGTATATCATCCTCTGGACATGTCATAGGAGATGTACAATCGGGAGTACATATACGAAATCAGCTATACTCAGCTGATTATGCCTCAGTTGTGGAAAAAGGCTATCTTCACGATGATGCTTATAGATGTTAGAGTTTACAAATTGGACACGACTATCTACGGGCTCTCTACAAGCTCCATCAAGCCTCTAGAGCTTGGTATGAGAAGCTCTCGACTCATCTTATGAAACACGGTTTTTGTAGAGGAGTGATTGATTATGCGTTTTTCATCAAAGAAAAAGACAGTGATTACTGCTGGTACAGATATATGTAGACAGTCGGTTTGACATAGAGAATGCTTCAGCTGCTGGAACTCCACTTGCCACGAACCACGTTGTGGCACCCGACGAAAATGGTGATCTGGTTGATACTACAATGTATAGAGAAATGATCGGATCCCTTATGTATCTCATAGCGTCTCGTCCTGATATCATGTACGCCATATGTCTTTATACGTGATATCAGGCAAAACCAAAAGTAAATAATCTCATTGATGTGAAATGGATTTTTCGCTATCTGAAGGGTACTCCAACACTAGGGTTGAGCTATCCTAATAATGATGATTTTGAGCTTACAGCATATAGTGACTCAAACTATGGTGGTTGCAAGATGATTACAAGTCAACTTCTATAGGTTGTCAATTCGTTGGTAAACGGTTAGTCACCTGGCAGTGTAAGAAGCAGACATCGGTTGCTCTGTCAACTTGTGAAGCGGAATACGTTGGTGCTGCAAGTTGTTGTTCGCAGATCATTTGGATTCAACAACAAATGCGCGACTACGGTTTGCAATTCTCTAACACTCCTATTTTTGTTGATAATTCTGCTACGATTGCTGTTACCAAAAATCCAGTCCAACATCCTAAAACTAAACACACCGGTATTAAATATCACTTTATACGTGATTATTTTGAAAAGCAATTAATCGATATGGTTAAAATAAATACGGATTTTCAACGTGCCGACCTCTACACAAAAGCATTTGATAAACCAAGGTTTTTATATCTTTTAGAGGTTAATGGCGTGAAAAAGAAAAGTGATGTGATTTTAGAGGAAGAAAGTGCATAGTCTAACATGTTTTTTTCTTTTATTTTATGTTATTTTATTTTTTCTATTTATTAAAATTCAAAAACACAAAAATATTTTCAGTTTTAGAATTTTAGGGAGAGAATAGGTTAGATTAGTATTAAATTAGTTGCTTTATTTTAATTACTTAAAAAAACGAACGAGGGAGGAGGACAATCTGGCTAATAGAAATGAGATCAAATCTGTGATATTGATTCAATGTTTATGGAAAATAATAGTACACAGGGAACAAATAGTTTAGGACTTTAAAAGAATTTAAATGATTAAGATGTAAAATACGAAGTATCATTTTTAGAAGTCTAAGCAAAATAAAAGGAAGAATGATAGTGAAACTAGTGCACTACTGAGTTAACACAGAGAAAGTAGACCACAAATGGGTGACGACCAAATAAACACCACAAATGTGTGCGGATGACCATATGTTAGGATCGAGTGCGGGACGATGTACTAACTGATATACATGTATACCAACTCAAATAGTGCGGAATCCTATTTGATTGGTGATCCAATCAGTGAGAAGGCACGTAGAATCAATTGTAGATTGAATCTAAACTTTAAGAATGATTGGTAATCAATCTAGTGTGATCTATGAACTTGGAACAGGTTCTTAGAAGTCTCTGGACGGCTAGGGTATGATTTAGACGTAGGTATTCAAAGTGTCATGTTTTTCTATGATTTAAGTGGTATTCATAGGTTAGGGTTTCTCATTCCTGCGACTGAACCATTAGCATGGTTCAGTCGTGCGATTGAGCCATGCGGTTGATCCATTCGTACGACTAAGTGTTCAGTCATATGACTTAGTCAATCTCATGTTACAATCATGCGACTGATCCATTCTCTTGGTTCAGTCGTGCGATTGGTTCATTAGCATGAAGTTGTTCATGTGTATGGTCCATTAGCATGGGCCATTCGCATGAGAATTTCATATTACTAAGTTTGAATATATTTCTTAATCATTTCATTACTAAGATTAATTCAAACAACCACAAACCTATATAATTAGTTCAATATGCGTTAATAAATAATAAACATTCATACACTGAAACATTAAACATTAAGATCATTCATCACATAATCTATTTCATTCAATTTACATATTTCAATTACATTGAGGACATGATAGACATATTACATTAAGATCGTAAACTAGGTACATATGCATCTACAAACTCGCCCTTGGACCTAATTTCTATCATTGTCTGGCATCCTTCATTAGCTCATCAATTCTTATGCCTCTCCTCAACTGTGACTCCTGCGTGTATCTTAAAATTGAAGCAAAGTCTTATCATATTCTGAAATTGGAGGGCCTGCATAATATTCTGTGGATCATAGAACAATGGCCACCTGTATAAAGTATAACATCATTAGCTGATAGGTTGGATAGCCACATTGGGTCAAATACCCTGATGGTCTCCATTTGGTGCTCTTTTTGTAACACTATGAGTGCTTCTCCTGTTCGCCAGTCATAATACCACCACTTGAAGTGGGGAGTGAAGTCCTCTGGCATTTCCGTCATAGGGATCTTTGACATAGTACGAGGAGGACTCCACTTCAACACCACTTTGGGTTTCCTAGTCCTTGGGTCCAACTCCGACCTCCGAATATATATGTCATAGGTTGTTGAGGCTTGAAGTTAACCCAATGTGTGTGGTATTCTCTCTTCAATGCAGCTTTAAACAGCCGGACATCTTCCTGTGATCACCATACAGCAGGTTCAGACGTGCCAACTGGTTGAGCTCAAAACCAGGGAGAGTCTTCAGATCATGTGGAAATTTGAAGTACTCGATTCCCTTCTCCCATTTCACAGCATAAACATTAAGATCCTCCAAGTAAGCCCACGCGATAATCTTGCCAGACACCTTGAGATGCTTCTTAACTCTGTAGAGCTTGGTGTAGGCACTCAGTTTCGGCGTTGTGCGTTGGGCACGGATCTCTGCAAAACAAGCCGCCCATTCAGCCTTTTTGGTCTCAACATCTGCATCCGAGGCTTGGGCTTGGCTATCCGATTTCTCGGTTTCCCTTTCCATCGTATCCAATTTAGCATATAAACCACTGTCTAGCGTATCACCAAAATCGGGAACCACATTTCCTTCTCGATCAGTATATTCTGGATAGTGATGTGCTGTGACATCTTCAATCTCTATCTCATCAACATCATGAAGCTCGTCATCACTAGCAACATCGACGGTAGGGGCATCTTTGACCAACTCATCAGGGTTCAACCGAAACATCTCTGCCAGTTGCTCATCAATGAGGTCATGGATGATTTCTCCTTTTTCGGGAGCATAGCTCACTGACCTCCTGAATATCCCTTGCAGATCAAGAATCATAATGAACTAAGTCTTGATCTGGTGAAGGGGAGCAACATCATATTCATCTCTTTGAAAGTTTGGATCTGCTTGATTTAAAACATATAATACATCATTCATCAGTAAATAATCAAGACAGTAAACATCAAATATATACATATACAGTAATTACATAATATTAATCCAAAATTCAATTACAAAATTTTTCAAGTACATAAATATCTAATCATTACTTTTCCCCTGAATAGCAGGCACGTCAGTAGGAGGGGCAGAAGATGAGGCTCCTTGGTCTTGATTTCTCTTTGTTCGTCTCTCTTGACTTTGAGCTGAGGTAGATGCAGCTGCATCTCCTTCTTCATCATCATCACTATTCTGCCTTTCCCTTGTCTCTTCCTTATCATTTTCCTCATCATCATCACTCTCATCATCTTCACCATCATTATCATCATCATCATCATCATTATCATCTCCTTCTCTTATCTTGAGCGGCTCATCCTTTGATCCCTTGAGCTTGAGCATGATGGTCTTGTTAGATGCCTCTAACTCCTCTATCCACTTTGCTGAGTGGACGTTTTGCTCCTGGAGTTGGCCAATTTGCCGAGCTTGCTGTGAGATCTGCTATGCTTGGGTAGTGTTTAGGTCCATAAGCTGACGTAGTTGGGCAGTCTTCTCTTCATTAGCAGCTAACAACTTCAGCACCATACGGTTAAGTGCTAACAACTATTCGTTTACCCCAATGGGAAGTAGAGATGAACCTGTGTGAAATGTAGGGTGGGATGATGGTCCGGCTTGGTGGCTAATGGTGGTGGTGGTGGTGGCAGAGGTGAATATTGGGGGTGGTATAGAAGTGGGTGGTGATGGTGAGCAGTAATGGTGGTGAATGGGATGTGGGTGAGTGGTGGAGTGGGTGTGGTAGTGGTGTGAGGGGTGGTAGTAGTGGTGGTAGGTGGAATGGTAGCAGTGGTGGTGGTAGTGGTGGATGTAGTGGTTGAGGTAGTGGCTGTGGTGGCGGCTGAAGTCAAAGTAAACTTCAGTCTCTTCCCCTTCTTGCCATAGGGGTAAGCCATTCTCTTCTTCCTTGTGCCTTTAGGAACTGAGGCTCCCCCTTGGCTACAGGGTGGGTCCGGGGTATATGAGGGATCTGAATCAGCAGCAGCATCCCCGGACTCCCCACAGTCCTCGTCAAAGGCTCCTCATCACTCTCCTCCTCCTCATGAGAGGGCAAAAGTCCTGATGGAAACTGGAAGTAGTGGCTTCTCCATGAGTAGGTGGTGGAGGTATAACATGTGTAGTGCTGGCCCTAGAAATACCGGGCCCAGAGTCTCCACCGGTATCACCGTCGTCGTCGAAGTCATCAGATAGAAGAGCAATCTGCTCAACATCTGAGTCACTCTCCTCATGGCGCCATTTACGCCTAGCCAGCGCCATGTAATCTGCCCGGGCTAGATGCCCGAAGAGTCTCTTCACAGGGGGTTTGACTTGCTTTCCCTTGTAGACCTTCATGCGGCCTAAGGTCGTATCATCCATCACCTCCAGAGCTACCGCATCGTGGCTCTCCTTAGGCAAGGCAGAAAGCTTCTCATCAATAATCATCTGTAAGAATCTTGGGTACATACAGAAGCCCTTCTTGCCTTTGCCCTCAAGGTTCTCTATGAGGTAGGAAAATATCATGCTGGAAAAACTGAAGGGGTGGTTGAGTACCAGTGCCATGTAGGCATTTTGGATCTAGTCTGATAGGTCATCAAAGCCACCTATCCTCGATGCCATGCACTTAAGTATCACATGCGCCAAGTACTTAAACTGGGGACACAGGTTGCGTTTGTTAAGCACCCCTGCATTGATGTCCCCAGCGTACTTCATCCAGAGGAAGCACCCCCTCATTGTTAGAGGGTGTAGCCTGGTCGGGTGATCTGCATCGTCAACCAGATCTAGTACTCGTCGAATATCTTCAGCAGTTACCTCGATAACCTGCCCAAAAATAGTGCTCCGGATGCAGTAGGGCTCATGAGATCGATCAACCGATGCACCCTCCCAGAAGGCCTGCTGTATAGACCTGTAGGAGGTGTACGGTGTAGATATAGCTCTATGGATCCGGGATCTCTTTAAGAAGGCTATGATGCCAGCAAACTCGGCACCGTTCTGAGTTGTGGCATTCAGATGAGCAAAAATATTGTGCTTGGTGTTTATGGTCCACCTATCAGCCATCACTCTGTAACACAAGGAGCATACAAGTTAGATCATCACACAACAGAAACCATTGGTAATTAACTGTTTGAAATTAGTCTGGTTCAATCATACGATTAAACCATACGACTGGGTTCAGTCATTTGACCTAATCATGCGATTAGATACAATCGGGTGACTATTCATGTGATTGAGTTCAATCGGGTGACTGAGCCTGCGATTGGTTTAGTCGGACGACTGAGCTCATTCGTATCATTCATTCGGCCGATTGAGTCATTCGTCCAGCTTAGTCGTGCGATTGTAGTTCATCCGGTGTCCAGTCGCATGACTCATTGTTTGTTCGATTGAAATTCGATTTTTTACCAAATCTTAAAATTAGACATCTTGTTTTGGTTCATTAGACTCGCAATCACTCTATTTAGCACCTAATAACTTTGATTTCAAAATTTTACTTAGTTTTGTTAGGTTATTTGTCCAAACAAGTCTCGGTTCTTGGTTAGGGCCGAATATCTTGATTATGGAATCAAATCGACTGAAATTTGGGTGGATTTCACCACATTATACCTGTACAAACACCAGAGATCATCAGAATATCACAATATGAAGTCAAATTAGGTCAGAGGAAGTTTTGGCATAGTAACGGTAGGCTGTCCGATTTTAGGGCGAATGGGGGTTTTGAGTTTATGCGATTGACTATGGCCCTATTTATTCAGATCTCAATCGGGCGACTGGACCCATTCGCTCTTTTCATTCGGGCGATTGGATCTCAGTCGTGCGATTGGTTCAGTCGATCACATTCAGTCGGTTAACTGGGTTTCAGTCGGGCGACTGACTCATTTGGTCAACTCCATTCGGGCGACTGGCTCAATCTTGTAAGCCATTCGTGTGAATGGTTCATACTCATGCTCCATTCGGTTGTGCATAAGTATGGTCCAATCGTACGATTGGTCCATACTTATGGTCCAGTCATGCGAATGGATCATACTCATGATTTTGACTTTATGACCACTTGACATTTAACCTCATTTAACTATTGATTAACATTTTGAGCATTTGATCATCTCAGACATGATCCTTTTAACTTTAAAAACTTTTGATCACCTCAGTCGTGATCCGTTTAAAAAAAACACATTTTGTCACCTGAGATGTCACCCATTGACATTTGAACACACGTTTGATCACCTCAGACGTGACCCTTTTAGGTGATTAAATTCCAGATTGAATTCCACGCCATAGTCCGATAGATACAGCTAAAGTGACTAAAAAGATTTAAACAAACAAATATTAACTAACAGAACTAAACTGTTTATGTGATTTTGTGTGGGGTGGAAATCCTAAGTAGAAATCTACCAGATTTATTTCTTGAACAGGCAGCTTCAAGTTGTTTTGACCATAAGTGAAACGATTCATTATGGAATCATACATGTAATCAAATCATTCAGGACGTGTTTCCGAATTCATTTGATGCTTGATTCTTGTTTCCATCAAAGGTCATTTAGCAATTTTAGGAAATCATACTGGTACTACTAGATGCACATATTGATTTGGACTTTCAAGAATTGTAGCCACAATGATTGTCAGTATACGTGTCCACTTAAATCCATACACAGACTTTTGACACAGATTGGTGATGTATTAAATTTTATTATTTCAACCAACATTTGTGGAGCCCACGCTTATATGGTAATCAACATTCCTCAGGAAATTTTTGAGCGGTCTACGGGTATTTTGACAAGAAGAAACTATTCTTAGAGCTTTCAAAGAGAAGCCAAGCCTCAGGTCAATGCCACCGCACAATAGAGAGGCGGCAAACAACAATGAACTCTAGAATATCTAAGTTATGCTTATCCTCGGGTCAGTGCCATCGCACAGCAGATAGGCACACAACCTATCTTCTTGTTAGAGAATAATTTTTTTCTTATGCACATAACACACCAACAACATAGGTTATCAGCTTGATTGCGTTTATTGTTAATTTTTTCCATGCTTTGATCTTTTTGTGGTCATCCACACACATTTGTGGCGTTTATTTGCTCGTCTCCCCTTATTGGAAATAACTGATTGTGTTAACTAGTGATAAGATGGGAACCCACAGTTAGTTGAACAGTTTAGTTTAAATTATGTTCACCAATGAGGTCTAATCATCTATTATGTTGAATCTACCGACACATCATGTAGTGGTCTAACAACGTCTAGATCTACTTTCTTTGCATTACCTTAGTAGTAGCCAGTGTACTATCATTTTTCCTTTTATATTGCCCAAACTTCTCAGACTTATACTTTGAATGTCGCATCTAATTCAGTTTAATCTTTTAAACTCCCAATGCTTTATTCTTGTGTACTATCATATTCCATAGTCATTGAATCGGTTTCACAGAGCCGATCTCATTTCTATCAGCTAGCCTATCTTCCTCCCTCGTTTATTTATTTATTTATTTATTTTTTATTTATTTATTTATTTATTTATTATTTATTTATTTTTTATTTTTTTTTTTATTTTTTATTTTTAATTACTGACTTAATCTATTCTCCCCCTAAAATTCTAAAACCGTAAAAGAATGTGTTTTTAGGATTTTAATAGGCGAAGAAATAACAACAATAAAATTTATTCAATAAAATAGACCAAAATAAAAGGAAATAAAATTAAAAATATGACTTTACACAGCGGACTAAGCATGTTCATCATCTGGAATTACATAACTTTTTTTAACGCCGTTGACCTCTAACAAGTATAGAAAACGTGGTTTATCAAATGCTTTTGTATAGAGGTCAGCGCGTTGAAAATCCCTATTTATTTTAACAACATCGATTAGATTCTTTTCAAAACAATCACGTATAAAGTGATACTTTATGCCGATGTGTTTGGTCTTAGGATGTTGGACATGATTTTTAGTAACGGCTATTGCAGTAGAATTATCAACAAATATGGGGGTGTTAGAAAATTTCAAACCGTAGTCCCGCATCTGTTGTTGAATCCAGACGATTTGACAACAGCAGCTTGCCGCAGCAACATATTCAGCTTCACAAGTTGACAACGCAACTGATGTCTACTTCTTACACTACCATGTGACTAATCTTCTCCCAAAGAATTGACAACCTGCTGATGTTGATTTGTAGTTCATCTTGCAGCCGCCATAACTCGAATCACTGTACGCGGTAAGCTCAAAGTCATCGTCATGAGGATACTACAACCCTGGTGTTGGTGTACCCTTCAGATAACAAAATATCCTCTTGACCCCGATAAGATGGTTAACTTTTGTTTTGCCTGATATCTTGAACATAGACACGTTGCGAACATGATATCAAGTCTTGGGACAGTGACGTACATGAGGGATCCAATCAATTCTCGGTACATGGTGGCATCAACCAGATCACCATTCTCATCGGGTGCTACATCATGGTTTGTAGCAAGTGGAGTTCCAGCTGCGGAAACATTCTCCATATCAAACCGACTGAGAATATCCCCTACATACTTAGTCTGATGTAGAAATATCCCCTTTGGTGTTTGATATACCTGTAACCCGAGAAAGAACTTCATCTCTCCCATGGCACTCATTTCAAACTCTACCTTCATTACTGCTTCAAATTCTTTACATAATTCTTCGTTCTTGGAACCGAAGATTATGTCATCAACGTAAATCTGAATAAGCAGCAGATCACCATCCTTTTCTTTGATGAACAATGTGCAGTCAATTACACCTCTATCAAATCCGTGTTTCACAAGGTGAGTTGAGAGTTTTTCATACCATGCTCTCGGGGCTTGATGAAGCCTGTAGAGAGCCTTATCTAGTTTGTAAACTCTGTCCCGATGATATGGATCCTCAAATCCTTCGGGTTGACTGACATACACTATTTCCCGGATTTCACCATGCAGAAATGCACTCTTTACATCCAGTTGATAGACTTTAATCTTCATGTAAGATGCATAGGCTAGGAAGATACGGATGGCTTCCATTCTCACCACAGGTGCAAATACTTCATTGTAATCAATTCCCTCGACTTGTCGAAATCCTTAAACTACAAGTCGAGCCTTGTTCCTGATGATGACACCTTGGTCATCTTTCTTACACTTCAAGACCCATTTGGTACTGATAACTTTAGCACCTTTAGGTCTATCCACCAATGTCCATACTCCTAACTTCTTGAAATGAAGAAGTTCTTATTGCATGGCACTCACCCATGCCTCATCATTCAGGGCTTCACTGATGTATTTTGGCTCAAACTGAGACACAAAACACTGATATGCACGATCGTGAAGGTATCCTTTTTCCATTACTGAGGCATAATCAACTACATATAGCTGATTTCTTGTCTGCACTCCTGATCTGACATCACCAATGACATTGTCCAGGGGATGATAGACATTTAGGCATGATCCAAGAGTGGTGGGAACAACTACCTCAGAATCAACATTATGAACTTTTGGTTTTGTATCTGAGGCAGTAGGAGTTTGAGGTTCCGTAGACTCAGAGGCATCAATGTCAGATGCTTATGGACTTGCAGGAATAGGAACCTGTTTATCCTGATTGTTCTGGTCATTCTCCACAGCTTCATCGTCAGAGGAGGAGTCACTTACCTCGAGTGCTCCCCCTGACTGGTTAGTCGATTCACCTTGTGAACAGATGATGTGGCGTCTTGTGATGGTGTGTTTAAGACATCAAACATCATTTTGGTTACTAAGTCATCGTTAGAGGTGGAGAGAGGGATGTTGAAGGACTTAAAGAATCTATCATAGTCGAAAAAGAAAGCGGGTCCTTTTCCAGCAGGAGGGGTGGTGTATCTCTGAACGTCGACATTACACAACACTTCTACTTGACCCATTGAGTTGTTGTAGATTCTCTTATTCGGTATGTTGTATCCAAGAAAGATTCCTTTATCAACCTTCTCGCTGAACTTTCCCTCTTGATTTTTCTTCAGTAGGGTGCACAGTGCGCCAAATGGTTCGAGATACTCTAGATTTGGTTTACGTCGTTGAAGAAACTTGTAAAACATCTTGCCATGATGTTTAACTACCAGAACTCGATTTAACATGTAACACGCATTGGCAACTGCCTCATTCCAAAATTGGATAGGCAGCTACGAGTCTGCTAGCATTGTTCGAGCAGTCTCTATTAAGCTACGACTCTTTCTTTCAGCAACACCATTCATCTGAGGAGTGTAGGCGGAAGTGAACTGGTGCATAATTCCCTTTTCTTTGCAGAAAGCCTCCATCCATTGGTTCTTGAACTCGGTTCCGTTGTCTGAGCGTACTTGTCTTACCTTCAGCTTGTAGAGTGACTCCAGTGTAGTTACTAACTCTTTGAATGACTCAAATGTTTTTGATTTTGATTTCAGAAACATCACCCAAGAGAATCTTGAGTAGTCATCTGTAACTACATAGCAGTACAAGTTGCCTTCGATGCTTCTTGTACTGATTGGACCAAACAGATCCATGTGAACAAGCTCAAGAGGCAGTTCAATGGAGTGAACCTTCTTTTCCTTATGAGACTTCTTCGTCTATTTGCCTTTCTTGCAGGTGACACAAAAATTCGGGAGTTGGAAGTTTTTGATGTGTACTCCCCGCACTAGATCATTCTGGATCAAGTGATTTATTTTTCGTGGATTGATGTGTCCCATTCCCCTATGCCAGGAGATTGAATCATTCTCGGTAGCTTTTGACAAGAAGCACTATACTTGATGATCCGTTGTAGAGGGCTTTGATAGATCCAAGACATAAAGGTCATTATATCTTGAGGCAGACATTAAGACTTGGTCCTCCGGGATCACATATTCCTTTTTCAGGACATAGCACTTTTTGTTATCAAAAACTACCTTAAAACCTTTGTCACATATTTGGGATACAGAAAGTAAGTTGTTTTGAAGTTCTTGAACATAGTTTACCTTATCAAACTTTACTCTTTAGTTCCCTACCTCCCCTTGAGCTATGATGTAACATCCTTTATTTCCCGCAAAAGAAACATGACCTCCTTTAATTTGTTTGACATGTGACAGGAGTTCCAGGTTTCTAGTCATGTGCATTGATGCTTCGCTATCTACGATCCATGTATTTGTATAAGCACTATAGCGAACACCCTGCACATTCAATGGAAATCATTAGTTGAGGTTAGGGACCCAAGCCTTAACTGGCTTGGTGACCCAGAGGCATCACACATCATAAATTCCACCCATTGACCTATTAAGGGTGAGGGATGGTCTATTATCTTCTTGTTCTCATTATCAGATTCAAGGATAGATTTCTCTTTCCATAAACTAGTCTTATGTAAGGCCTGTTTGTGATAAACAAACGACTGGTTGATAGGTTGAACTTTAGGTTCACTGACTCTTTTTGGTGAAGTCATGGAGCTTCTTTTGGAAGAGCTTACTTTAGTGTCATAAAGTTCAACCTTTTTCTTTGCCGTCTGATAATAAGGACAATACGAAGCAATGTGTCCATACTTTCCATAGTTGTAGCACGATCTGCTTTCAACTTGACGATTTAAATGTTTCTGTGGAGAAGTATGGGACACACGTGTGACATTGTTTTGTTTGGGTTTTGACATTTTTTGCTTAGATGTTTTATCTGGTTTAACAAAATTGCTTGTTTGAACATTTTTAACATCTTTTCCTTTTTGTTTCTCTGGACTTAGACATGAAACACGTGGGTGGTTAACTTGTTTGGTCTTTTTGGGTTCAGAATTAGACTTGGTTGACCTAGACTTAACATTAACCTTTTCAAATTGTTCGTCCAGATTGACACAAGGCATTTTACCTTGTGATTTTGAAGTGGCCTCCTTTAGTTTAGTGTCGGATTCATTAGGTTTACATGTGGAATCTGGATCACTTACTAGAGGAGAGGACATCACATGATCCTTGATTGGTTGTTATTTATTGTTTTACTTTTAGCATTCATCAAGGTCTCATGTGGTGGTGGAACCACTTTATAACCCAAACCCTCCCCATTGTTGCGTTCTCTCACTAAGTGTTGAACAATATGAGAGGAACTTGTCCAACTGTGCAGTTTTTGCTTTAAGGAATTTACTTCTACTTCTAAAACTACCTTTTGTTTCTTAGTGTCTTCTAGGGAGTTCAGATAGTACTTAATTTCATTAGCTTGGTTAAAAGTTACAACTTCGGTTTCCCTAAGTTGTTTGTTCAAAAGTTCTATCTTTTCTTTATAACTGTGCTCATTTTGTTTTAGAATTCTATTTGCTTCTGTGCATAATTGTAAATCATTTACTAAGCTATCATCGTGATCTAATAACCTAGCAAATTTTAAGTCAATGCTTTTCCTAAATTTATTACATTCAATGCATGCCTGACTATCAAATAATTGTTCAGTGGTACTTACCTGAGAGGGTGTGGATGAATCAACCATCAAAGAAGAGTCTGACTTTTTTGGTTCCGGTGATTTTGAACATTTTGAACTTGTCCCTTTTTAGGTAGGTGATCAACCACAGTTGTAGTTTCTTCGATATTTGACATCGAGAGTTCCACTGCAATATCACCTTCACTTGCTGAGTCATCATCTAAGTCCTCAACACTAGCAGTGTTGGATTCTCTCGGAGACACAAACCAAAAGCTCCAATCTTGTCCTTCACCATCATGAGCAGTCAAGGCTTTAGGATCATTGCTTGACGAAGTAGGACTACTTGTGGGTTTATCCTAACGATTAAAGGATGAGAAAGGATTCCCATTTCCTGTCTTTTTGGGCTTCACGCATTCACGTTTAAAGTGCCCCTTTTCCCCATAGTTGAAGCAAGTAACCTTGGTCTTGTCAAAACCGAAAGTTGTGTCCTTAGTAGCAACCAAGTTCTATCCACTTTTCTTAACAAACTTCTTAGCTCTCCGGACAGCACTTGTTAAGGCCCACATTATGTCCATCCTTTCTAGCTCTGTCTCGTCTACCTGCTCGTAGTCCTCATCTGCCAGATGGCAGTTCCTAATTTTCCCAGCAACTAGCCCATCATAGGAGTGGACTACCGGCACTAAGAGGTCCATGTGCTCCTTTGCTACCTTAACAGTCACATTCCCAAAATTCTTGGTCTTTAGTTTTGTAGCATTTGCTTCAGGTGCTATGTATTGGGTACCAGACGACCCTGACGTGTCAGATCCTGAAGAAGAGGTTTGAGATGGACCAGCTGAACTCGACACAAATGCCGTTTGTAGTGGAGCTCCAGACGTTTTGGCTTGTGGAGTTGAGTTGTACAGAGTTGGATTCTGATCATAAGTAGACTTTTGTGCCCTGTACTTCATCCTCAACTCCTCCTCTCTCAGCTTCAGAATGAAGTCTTTGATGTCTGACTTCACTAGTATATCATCTGTCTGAGGTTGGAGACAAATGAAACCCACTTTTCAAGCAACCCATCTGCAAAGTTTGAGACTTTGTCTTCCATAGAAGTGGTGACTCCATGAGTGTGCAGCTCACTCATTAAGTGATAGAACTGATCAATAACATCGTCCAAGCTCTCCTTTCCCATTGACGAGAAGTTGTCAAACTCCTTTTTCAACGCTTTAGCCTTTAAAGCTTTTAATGATGCATTTTTGTCATACCTCTTTTCCAATGCATCCCATAGCTTCTTTGTTTGCTTGTTCTCAGAAAATTAATGGAAAATGTCCTTCGGAATTGACTGAGTGAGCAATGCATAAACTTTCTTCTCAGCATTGTACTTTACCTTTTGTCCATCAGTCATGCCCCCTAATGTAAGTTTGACTCCATCTGCACCTACAGGCATGCTATACCCTGTCTTTATTGACTCCCATAGATTGGGATCTACGCCATTCAAGTAAATCTCAAATCTTTGCTTTCACTGTGGGTAATCATCTAACGTGATTAGCTTAGGGGGTTTGTTGTGATTCCCTACTTCGTTTTCCAGAAGCAATAGATTCTGGATCCTTGAATCCCTACCTGCGGTGAACGTTGAATACTGATCTTCCATTACTATAAACTTTAAACTTTGGAACAAACTGCTTTACTTGTGCGAATGGAGGTGTGCGATTGGGCTATTCGGGCAATTGAACAACACGGATGGCTCAAACGGGTGGATGAACCAATGCGGATGAATCAATTGGGCGAATGGACAGTGCGGATGAACAATGCGACTAGACAGTTCAGTCGTACGAATGGAAGTACGAATGAGTCCAATCGTGCGTATGAGGGATGCGTATAAATTCAGTCGTGCGATTGAGTCAATCGGGCGATTGAAGCTGCTGGATTTTGAGAATTTGAAGGTTTAAGGAATTTTGAACGTAAAAACACGAATTTCTCACTAACCCTAATTGCCGTATGTTGAAAAAAGTTAACTTTATGAACTAGAGACGTCTAAAACACAGTTTGACATAAAAAGATTGCGTTTTTAGTGAAAAAACACAATTTTTGTATCAAAAAATGATTGAATCACATGTAAATCAAGAGTCAAAGCTCTGATACCACTTGTTAGGATCGAGTGCGGGACGATGTACTAACTGATATACGTGTATACCAACTCAAATAGTGCAGAATCCTATTTGATTGGCGATCCAATCAGGGAGAACGCACGTATAATCGATTATAGATTGAATCTAAACGTTAAGAACGATTGGTAATCTATCTAGTGCAATCTATGAACTTGGAACAGGTTCTTAGAAGTCTCTGGACGGCTAGGGTACAATTTAGTACGTAGGTATTCAAAGTGTCACGTTTTTCCATGATTTAAGTGGTATTTATAGGTTAGGGTTTCTCATTCGTGCAACTGAACCATTACCATGGTTCAGTCGTGCGATTGAGTCATGCGGTTGATCCATTTGTATGACTGAGTGTTCAGTCGTGCGACTGAGTCAATCTCATGTTACAATCATGCGACTGATCCAGTCTCCTGGTTCAGTGTTGCGAATGGTTCATTAGCATGAAGTTGTTCATGCGTATGGTCCATTAGCATGGGCCATTTGCATGAGAACTTCATATGACTAAGTTTGAATATATTTCTTATCATTTCATTACTAAGATTAATTCAAACAACCACAAACCTATATAATTAGTTCAATATGCGTTAATAAATAATAAACATTCATACACTAAAACATTAAAGATTAAGATCATTCATCACATAATCTGTTTCATTCAATTCACATGTTTCAATTACATTGAGGACATGACAAACATATTATATTAAGATCGTAAACTAGGTATATATGCATCTACACCATAAAAAGAGCAAAGCACGAAAAAATGTTAAGCACAATCAAGCTAATAACAAATCTTGTTGGCGCGTTATGTGCAAAAAGAAAATATTTATATGCTCGAACAAGAAGATAGGTTGTGTGCCTCTCTGCTGTGCGGTGGCACTGACCTGAGGATAAGCATAACCTAAATATTCTAAAATTCATTGTTGTTTGCGCCTCTCTGCTATGCGGTGGCACTGATCTGAGGCTTGGCATCTCTTTGAAAGCTCTTTGAATAGTTTCTTCTTGTCAAAACACCCATAGACCGCTCAAAAATCTCCTGAGTAATGTTGCTTACCATATAAGTGTAGGAACCACAAATTCTTGTTGAAATAATCAAATCTAACTCATCACCAATTTGTGTCAAAAATTTGTGTATGGATTTAAGCGGACAAATATACTGAAAATCATCGTGGCTACAACTCTTGACAGTCAAAATCGTTGTGTACATCTTATAGCTCTAGTATGATTTCTAAACTTGCTATTGATTCTCGGTAAAAATAAGAAACGAGCATCAATGGTTTTGTTAAAACGTCCAAATGATTTTGATATACCTGTATGATTCCATAATGAATCGTTCCAGTTATGGTTAGATGAACTTGAAGCTGTGCTGTCCAGGAAGAAAAATTGTTAGATACTTTTCTTAAGATTTCAATCTACCTCAAATAAAAAATACAAAAAATATGTCTTGGTTTTGTTTTTAAATTTCTAGTTGTTTTTTATTTTTGTTTAGTCATTTGGTAGGTAAAAGTCGGACTATACATCTGGATTCAATTTGTGAATCACTCACTAAAAGGGGTCACGTCTGAGGTGACCAGTCAGATTTTAAATTAAAAGGATCACGTCTGAGGTGATCACATAAGGTTTAAGTTAAAATGATCACGTCTGAGGTGATCAACAGTTTTTAAAATTAAAAAGGTCATGTCTGAGATGATCATCGGTCATAACATCTTATCGATAGTTAACAGGTTAAATGTTTGAAAGTGCATGAGGACAACCATTTGCACGACTAGACCATAAGTATGGACCAGTCGCACCATGAGATAATGAGTATGAGCCAATCGTACGATTGAATCATACGTATGGACCAGACGTACGATTGGACCATAAGCATGGGTTAATCCATGCGATTGGATCACCAAAATGAACCAATCGCACGAATGTATGTGACCGACTGAACCAGACGACTGGATCAGTCGTACGAGTGAGACATGAGATTGACTCAATCGCATGACTAAAATTTCATTTGTGTATATGAATCAGTCGCATGGGTTAATCGCACGATTCAGTAGCACGAATGAAGACTGCAAACCTATAAATACCACTTAATTCGTGGAAAAATAAGACTTTTGACACATACTCATAACCTAGCCGTCCAGAGCGTCCAGAAAGCCTATTCCAAGTTCATAGTTCGCATCTGATCTTTTTCTTCTCGTTCTTAGCATTTCTTTAATTGTTAGATTGATCGAGATTGTGTTTTCACTGAGTAGATCGCCAATCAAATAGGATTCCGCATTATTTGATCTGGTTTCACGCATAATCATTTAGTACTCCGTACGTACACGGTCCCTAACAACCTATGTTAGAGAGAAGTGGGGTCGCTTCGAATGGATTTATGGGGTGGCGCAAATCCTAAAGCTCTCACAGAACCAGGATAATGATCCATGACCATAACGGACACGACAATGAGGGGATGTGCCCGACTAGGGAGAGTTTTGTGTGAATGTATATTGTCGTCTACACAAAACGGGGTATGTTCAAAGACATCGCGTCTACACACCACCAGTAGGCTAAATATGTTTTATAAAGGAAGATTCAATGGGAACACCTACATATCCTGCAAGACTCAACTGTTGAGTTTTCATTGGGAACTTTGTGTGTGGGGGATTGTTGGAATTTCGGATACAAAATAATTATATTTATATATTTTTATATAAATAGTTATTTATTTATTGGTTTAAGTTCTCGTTTTGTAACAAACTATACCATGTCCAAACTGAAGATAAGATGAATTGATATCGATGCTCGAAGTTGAGTGGTCGGAATGAAGAAAGTAACTTGGGTGATTGTTGTAGGAAATTGTTGTAATTTCTTGCATAATATTAATAAAACCATTTATTGATTAAAATGGATGTTTTATGTTGACCAAGTATTTTAATAAATATTAAGAATGTTTATTATGGATCATAGTTTTTATTAAAATTGGTATTAAACTTGGTATGAATAAAATGAGAGTTTTAATTTGGTCTCATAAAACATTTCACAAGTCAAATGGGACTTCTGGTTGTGAATCATAAAAGTTATATTAATATAAAGTTTTAGCATGAGTATATAAACAAACTAATGATAAAAAAAGAGAGAAAAAAGAAATTTATTCTCTTTAGATTCAACAAGTTTTATAAAAATTTAGAGAGTAGCACTCTCTGACTTGTTCTTCCTACACCATCATATTTAATCTTTTTCCATCTAACATCATAACACATATTTTGTAACACCCGAATATTTATTATTTTGAAGCCGGTGGCGAAAGAAAAGAAAATAAAGTCCAAAAGTCGAGGGACCAAACCCGCCAACGAAGAAAAGTTGGGAAATGTGGTGATATATGTAGGGAGAGGGCTGCCCACTCTCCCCACACTCACATTTCAGCTCACAAAGAGGAGAATAGAGAGAAAGAGGGGAAAAAGAGGAAAAAGTGTTGGTTCGGGTCGGTTCGGGTCGCCAAAATCGTCGTGAAGCAAGCCGAATCGAAGCTCTTGTTGTTGTGCTCGTTTAGGTGAGTTCTAGGACCCCTCTTTTACATGTTTTTGAATGATTTTGGGGCTGGAACACATTTGAAAACCCTTTTTCGCGTTTTGGGTGAAAACCCGTATGTATGCGTGTATGTATGCGTAGGACCCGTTTGGGGCTTGATTTCTTGCTTGGTTGTGCTTGAATGATGTTATGGTATGCATCCCTAAGGTTTAGGATGGTCGATTTAGGCTTAAAATGGGTTTAGATGAGTTTGGAGGCCGAAAACCCTCGGCTGCAGTCGGGTTGAACTGCATTCTGCATCAGTTAGGGTTGGGCGACCGACTGGAGGCCGAATGGAGGCCATACGGCCGATTAGGGTGCGATTGGGGTCCATTCGCACGATTGGGGTTCATTCGCACGATTGGAGGGCCAGTCGCATGGGGGTCATGCGACTGAAGGTTCATTCGCACGACTGGATGTTCATTCGCATAGGTGTTCATCCGTATTAGTTCAATCGCATGAAGTTCAGTCGCATGGAGGCCATGCGACTGAAGGGTGTCCATACGCCCGAATAGGGTTGTTGAACCCGAGGAAGGTGTAGAATGACTTCTGACTTTCGGGGGAAGGTGCAGATGTAAGTTTTGATGTAAAGGTTCCCATAAGGGTTTGTAAGATGACGCTCGAGGTCTTAGAAAGCGTGTTGGGCATGATGAGGGTGATGATGTTGTATGTTATGTATGTATGGTGTTGCCCTGTATGATGTGATGTTGATGCATGTTTATGTTCTTAATGTGATGTATAATATCTTTCCTGTGGCTTTACTTGTTATGATGAATGAACGAAGTATTATGTAACGTAAAGTGAAAGATAAAGAAAGAGGAACATGATGAATGAATGCATGTATTAATGAACGAATGAAATGTCTTGCACACATCGGATACGGGGTCCTTCTTGGTGATTGACCCTAAATGTAGAACCTCTACTGCTCACCCCTAGTACTGTGGCATACGTTTGGCTGTCATTCGTTGACTTCGGCCCAGTAGCTAAGACTGATGGTTACTCCTAGTACCGTGGCATACGTTTAGCTGTCATTTGTTGACTTCGGCCTGGTAGCTATGACTAACCGGGGTGTAGCACATGGTATTGGTTTGGATGATGTCCGATGCGCAAGTAAGGTAATGAAAGAACAAATGAACGAATGAAGAAGATAATAATGATATTATCTATGTGTACGTATGATGTGTGATCATGTAAAAGTACGAACGGTTTTATATGAAAGTAAAGTATGTTTTATTTATAAAACTAGAACTCACTCAGCAACGCTGACTTTGATGTGTTTCCAGTTGGCAGGTAATGATTGCTGAGGATGGCACGGGCGACTACTCAGCCCTTTTGGGATGGCATTCTTTTGATTAATGTTTTTGCATTGTAATGCGAACAAACGATTTTTGTAATGAATGTTGTATTAGTTTGCAAAAGCATTTACATGGAAATGAAAGTTTGTTTTAGTTTTCCGCTGTGATTCATTAAATACAAATGTAATTATATATTTTATGTGCGATGAGAACCTAGCTGTAAGCGTCCCGGGAACGGGGCCTTACATATTTAACCTGGTGATCTCTCAGGCCGAGATACTCTCCGGCAGTACATACTGTTTTGTCTGTTGTATCTTGGGAAACAGACGCGTTGTCTTGAGTAGAGACGCGAAATCTGTTTTAAGGGACCCGTGTCTAACATGATCGTTGCCCACAACCATCAATCTTTTGTTTGTTAATTGTTGCAGTCAAGAGATACAGTTGAAGATTCTAACGCGATGAACACTCATGTCATGAATAATATATGAAGACTCGTTGGAGTATATACTGAAAACGAATGTTCGAATCAAGTCTGGTACATAAATATTGTTTATATTTATTCTTCTAGTCGTATTTGTAAACGGTATTGTACTAGAATATTTCTCATGGATAACGAGAATATCGTTAGAATTACTATCTTTTAATATAAAAGTGAACTTACTTCTTACAGTCTTTACTTGAAATTAACCTACAAAAGTAATAGGCTAATTACGATTGAAATCCAGTTTTGATTTTTGAACAAAACTGAGTGATATTTAAATTAAATTAAAGGAACCCTTCTGTTACTAACTGAGACTGAAATTCCCGAGTGAGATTTATCGACCCGCAGGGCCCTATTGATCATGTAATCGTCGTTGCCGATCTGCTATGATCATCATGTTCGACTCTTAGAATTCGCAATCGTAATTGTCGATTCATCACCATTTCACGCAACGAAAAAGAAGTAGCCCACATGTGCACTCTAGGTGTTGGTTTTGGACCTTTAGTATTTCTAGATCAGAGATTTTGAGGGCCAACGTACAACTCAATATTTTTGTTGGAGGTCCTATTTTTACAAATATGAGGCCCTATTTTTTGGAGGCCCTAAGCCCTAGTTTGACTTAAATATACTGTTAGGCCGGCCTCTACCTAACCATAAAAATTGAAATAATTTTAAAAGGAAAATTCTATCTCTTCGCATATATCAATCTTGACAGCTCCATTCTACAAACAGAAAAATACTCTTTTGTGCTTATGATAATCTGACCATTAACGTTAACATTAAAGGATCAAAATTTGTATATTTAGCATTTGATACCTCAGCGATTTTATATAAACTATCACCACGATCCCCCATATCAATCTCACTTCCTTATTCAGCCTTTTTATTTTTCCTATCACACTCTTGCCATTCACGAGTTCCTATTGATCCTCGCTACGTTCATCCCACAATGCATTATGATTTATTACAAAAATGTAATTTGAAAGAGGATAAGAATATAATAGTTATAACTGTTGTGAAATAACGACCTAATAGCAGTTAATACATAAATATTGATTACAGAGAGAAATATAAAATTATAACTAATAGAAGAAATTAATAACCTTTTAGGAGTTACAATCTACACTAAATTATATTAATAATCATAATATATAACGCTTTTCATCCAATAGTTTAAAAACGCTTGATTTAACCACTGTGGTTTGAAATCTGTTACAATCAAGTCCAAACCGTTAACTCCATCCAATTTTTCCGTTAATTTTTTTGAAAAAGACCAAAATATCCTTGAACTAAAATTTTTATTATATTACAAATAAACAATATGTGGGTCCCACTCCACCCCACTATACCTTAACCCACTTTCTTTTCCTTTGACCACATCCGAACCACCTTCACACGCCACTCACTAGCAACCTCCACCGCCACCACCCGTCGGTCACCTGCTACCACCACCTGCCAATCGTCCATATCCGAATTAGTACGATCACCTACAGCCAACTGATGAACCTACATCTCCTTATTGTTGGATCCGATTCATGTTCTTCGTTACATTCAATTTGGGGTTTTGGATCTTGGATTTGGGTTTTTTAGGGTTTTTAGGAACTTGTTGCTCCGTTAAAGCCATCTCCGATAAGCTACTTAACGAGCTGTTGGAAGATGATGATGATAACGACGACGATAACGTCGATGGGCGAGGAGGAGGTTTCAGAACCCTAGGAACTCGAGAACGAGCTTCGATTACCAAATCTGTAGCCAAATCTAACGAATCACATCGTGAAAGCCTCAGGATTTTGGATTTGGTTTTTTAGGGTTTTGCGTTGTGGCATTGGTGGTGGTGGAATTTTTGTTCCGATGGTTGTGTGCATGTGTGGTGGTGGTAGTGGTGGGTGGTTGTGTGTCTGTGTAGTGGCGGTGGCAGTAGTTGTGTGGTTGTGTAATGGTGGTGGCGGTGGCGGTGGCTGTGTGCCTGTGTGGTGGCGGTGCCTGTGTGGTGGTGGCTGTGTGCCTGTGTAGTGGCGGTGACTATGTGGCGGTGGCAGTTAGGTGGTCGCTATGGTGTGGTCTCAGTTAGGTGGTCGCTCGGTATCGGTTAGGTGGTCGCTCGGTATCGGTTAGGTGGTCGCTCGAGGGTGGCAGCGGTGGTGTATGGAAGTGACGGTGGTCTTGGTTTGGACTGGGGACATCAACTTCAATGGTGATTGCTCTAACGGCGAGGCCGTGTGTGACAGTGAAGCTCCGACAGTTGGCGTGGGAGAACATGGTGATGGAGGCGGAGGTGATGGTGGCGGTAATGGCAGTGGTGGTGATGGAGGGGGAATAAAGGGTTGTGAAGAGGATGAAGGGAGAGAGTGAGTGTGTGTACATAACAATTTAAGTCCAATGGTATTTTTGTCTTTTTGCATACATTTAACAAAAAAGTTAGATGAGAGTTAGTGTCTTGAACTTGATTGTAACATATTTTAAACAACAATGGTTAAATCGGACGTTTTTAAACTATTGGATGAAAAGCGTTATAACCACCAAACCACAGAAACGAAAAGCGTAATTTACTCCTTTATTTAATATTCATAAAGTAGTCTTAACGTATCACCAACATGGGGAAAATGAAAAAATAATAATAATATTAAGAGGAAGAAGAAAACAAAAAGAAGAGGAATGGAAGTGAGTAAAAATATTTGGTATCGAGGAGAAGCAAAATGCCCGACAACGAGACCTTCCTCCGCTAAAAACGGGTTGCATGCCCATTTTCACATATTTATTCCCTCACTTGGCCCCACCCTCACATGTCACCCATGTGATATTCATATATCACACCTCTTCCCTTTTAATAATATAATAATATTATTATTATATAAGGAAAAAAGTTATTATTTTAAAGTGGATTTTGTAAGTTGTAAAGGTTGTTATTCATGTTTGTACATGTGTTTAAAGGTGATTGTGTAATATGTGACAACTCAATCTTGGTGATAATATAAGTTTTGGTGTTTCTTTTGAAGTTGTAATATATGGTTGTATAATCATTAAGTGTTCGAAACATTAAAAATTCTTATATTGATAGTAATTTGAAGATAAAAGTTAATATTTGTTTTCATTAAATGAAGTGGTTGTTGAGATGCATGGTAATAGAAGTATACAACAAAATAAGGGGTAAGTTATTTCATTTTAAGGTAATTACATGTCTATAATTTGGTAAATTGCCCCACACCATCTATATGCACATATCACATGTGGGATGATTAACGTACATAAGTAAAAAAAAGTACAAGCCATAGAAAACAACTAAAAATACAACACATGTGCTTCAAGTGATAGGCATAACTGTTCATACGTAATTTGTGCTATGGTATATATGATTATGCACCGCCTTAATTGTTCTAAAAATCGTATTTGATCATGTAATTAACTACCACGTATGTAATTACGTAATTAGGAAACCACACACTCAAATTAAAGATAGCAACTTTTTCTTTTTAGGGGTAACAATGTATTTGAAAAAAAAATAGTACATTATATGAAAGTTATTAGATTTTTATAGGAGAAAAGTTAATTAGTTAAAAAATCAAGAAAATATGACAATTAGTCTATAACTCCTTGGTCCTTTCCTGCACTACTTTTTAAAGAAAAAAAACTGAGAAAAAAAGAACGTAGCTTACTCATGATTTTTAATCTAACTTTTGTTAGAAAGAAGGGTATCATAGGAAATAACAGAACACAAGAAAAAACAAACATACATGTGGAGAGCTCTAAATAAATCATCTTGTTCGACAGCCAAAAGTCCTACATGATGATAGCTTTAACCGAAAAGCTTTTCCAGAATCATCTTGTTTGAATTTAGTAAAGTTTCTAAAATTTATATAATATTAATTTTCAAGTTTTATTTGGCATAATTGGTGGTATAACATGCTTAAATGGGTTGTATCATCTTTTTTTTTATTTATTAATTTTTAACTTTTCCATTTTAATCCACTACTTTTACATATTCGATAATTTAGTTCTAACAATTTTTACTTTCAAATTTGGTCATTTATATTTTTCATATTTAAAATTTTGTGTTTTATGTTGTAGTCTAAATGTTACGAGTTCACACGCCGCATTATATGTGAGTGGTTCGACATTCATACGCTATTCCCGGTTAACAGTTCTATCACAACGCGTTGATGCTAGGTCAACTTACTATTGTTTTATATGTTCTATGTTTCACTTGGGTGGTTCAACATTTTTTACTTCTACTTTTTATTCAGTTTTTTTTTGTCTTTAATTTCCTTTTTAGTATGAGTTTTTGATGTTGGTGGTTACTGATGGTAGTATGTCATCGGTGCTACTTAACACGGTTTTAAGCCCTCACCACAATACGAGGACTTAATACTAGTTATAAACTAATATCTACTCAAAAGCAATACGTTTGTTGATAAAGCAATAAAAACCCATGTTTTTTGGTAAAATTCAAAATCTGACCTCACTTGGTGACTTGAAGATTGTAAATTATAAATTGTGAGGTATGCATGAGTTCAAGAACAAAGTTACAATCCACACAAAATGTGAAATGTGAAATGATGTTACTTGTTTAACTACGAATCAATACTTATTTTGAAATTTTATCGCCATATGTATTATATTGCTCAAAAAATGATCTATTTTTAAATCAACTACAAAGATACTCTTTAGTGCTACTTGTTATTCACTTAACCAAAGGTAGAGTTCATACGTCACATGTTTTTCTCTATTAGTAAATATCACTACTAGAAAAACTGTGATAGATGACGCGCAATGCTCGTCATCTTTGGGGTCAGATGACGCACAAATGCAAGTCAAGGAAGGGGTAGTCTTAAATGAAAGATGACACGCATCTGTGCGTCATATATTTATAATGCGCAAAAGATGACACACATATTATGACGGGCAATAGATGATGTGCATTGCGAGTCAAGGAAGATGTAGTCATAACTGAAAAGATGACGAGCGTCGCGTCATCTATGTGAATTTTATAACGCGTTACCAATAATACGCAGTGCGCGTCATAAATTTAATTGTTTTATAAAATATATATTTTTATTATAAATTTACCTGCTTTTTTTCTATAAAATTAATAATTGTCGAATAAAAGCAAATCAAAATTCATGTGCGATTTCTAGTGACGAAAACATTCTTCTAAATCTAGAAATAGGAGGAAAATACCACAAAACTTTTGAAGGCACGCTCTTGGTATTCTTCTTCCAACGAGATGTGCCACAAGTTAGACATTACGAAGTATCCTTATTTTCTTTTCAAATTAGAACGTAATCATTTTCACATGCATGAATCTTTTTATATTCTAGACCAACTCCTTTTAGCAACTTCTTGGCTTCATATATTGAGCTAGGGATTGTATTGTTTTGACAGTAAGATATCTTTTAACACACCCAACAAAACATGAAAACTTGAATCAGACCAACCAAATTGGCTTTTCAAATGTTGGAATTTCAATAATTCAGTAAGTGTGTTATAGTTTGAATCAACATATAGTCGCTTATCATATTCTTCAAGAAGTGATTTCAACGAATCAGGATCTTTATCTACATGTGTGAAGGCATCATGTAGCATTTTCTTTGAATAATCAAATTCGATAGGTCTAGATGAATTAGGGCAACTAGAATCAACCTTGGAAGTTTTTCTCCATGAAATGAGAAGACTTTGTAATTTTCATTGAAACCGTAGGCAAACAGATGATAACAAACATAGGCGATTGAGTGGTAACCCAAATTGATACAATTAACACAAGGACATGGAGTAACATCTGATTTTGGATTATTACTTTGCGCAAACTCTAAAAATTCCTCCACACCTTTGTCATATGCATTTAATAATCTATCAGTCGAAATCCATGACCTTTGTTTCTAGTTTATTACCATCATAGAAACTAGAATCAACTTTAGTGACAGGAGTTAGGTCTTAAAATATGCATCACAATACCTAAAATAAACCAAATAATAGCCTAATAATCCTTTAAAACAAAATAGCAAGTCCAACAAAACAAAAAACTATCAACTCAACATGTCGTTTAATTTTCGACACAACCTAAATAAGACACATAACGTTCTTAAATCCAACTCGATTTGTGCATTTCTATGTGAGGGGTTAAAGTATCCATATTAAAATAAGATGTAATTACTCATAAGTTTCTACACAACCTAAACAAGGCACAAAAAGTTCCACACAACCTAAACAACATGTCATTAGTATCTAGATAGCCTAAACAAGATACATAAAGTTCTACACAACCTAAACAAGGCATCATTAGTTTCAACACAACCTAAACAAGACACAAAAAATTCTACACAACCTAAACAAGATGTCATTAGTTTCTACACAACCTAAACAAGAGGAATAACCTTCAAAAAACCTAAAAAACAAAAACAAAAACAAAATCCACAAAAATTGCTACAATAAAACATATATTAGATCCAAGAAGTTCTACTTAAAACCTAATTTACAACACATCCATAATCAACCACAATTTAGCAATCAAACAACAATCTAGCACTTCTGATTGGCGGACGTAGTGACTGTGGTGGTGGTGGCTGCAACCGGTGCTCGGTCAGTGGTGGTCGCTTGCGGTTGGGGGGAGGGGTCATGATTTGGGTGCTTGGGGGGAGGTGGTGCACGAAGGTCCGTGAAGTGGCATTTGCAGGTGGTGCTCGGCTGACGGTGATCGGTTGTACGCGGTGCTCGGCTGGAGGTGGTCGCTTGTCGTTAGGGGAGGGTTCCAATTTGGGTGCTTGGGGAAGGGACGATTTGGGTGGCGATTTGCGGTTGGGGGGAGGGTTGATATAAGAGAAAGGGGGAGCACGCCAAAATGCGTGTCATCTTTTCTAAAAATATTTTAAAATATGACATATATTTTATGATAGGCATAAATGCGCGTCATTTTTTTTCGCTCGTCATCTTTTGTGCGTCATCTATAACAATTTTCTAATAGTGTATTGAATTTTAACCATCCCATCACCATCCACACACCTACTTTTTGCTTGTACTCATTAATTTAGTTGTAAGTAACCAACCTTTATAGATTATAATATCAAGTAAAAAACAAACAATCAAATCATTTGAGAAATACAAGGATACGAGAACTCCAAAATGATTAATAAAATCTCATCACACGAAAAGTTGAGTTGCCGCGTGATAAATTAATGTTCTCGCATGAGAACATCTGGATAGTATATATATATATATATATATGTTTTTTCTTTGTATTTCATCATGTGTGTGCATTAGTAAAAGTGCTATAAGTGTGAGAGAGAGCAAAGAGTTGTGTGATAGGCCGCCCGAGGGGAGCTCACCTCGGGCGAATTGACCTTTAAAGATGTAAACTCCTTTACTATTGTAATTGTTTGATTAATAATATTGCTTGTGTTTATTTGAAGTTCGTTGATATCACACACGCACAAATTCGTCTTAATTTGATTATCAAGTGCAAGAATATGTGAAATTGATCTTGATGAGGACTTTACATTTAGTATCAAATAAAGGTGTTGCTCTTGATACATGGATTTTCATTCCACACTCGTCTGTTTAAGACGTTAAACATGGAGGTTAAAGATCTAAAGTTTTAGATCAAGTTTGGACGGTTGGAAGGAGAAGAAGGTGAAACTGAGGGTGAACACATATGAAATCGACTTTGTTTCATCATTAAGCTCAATACATTTGATTTTTTATGGTGGAAATGAAGATTTGACACTGTAGCAGTGATTCAAACTCAAAAAGTTCGATTTTGGTTGAATTTTTGCGAGAATAACCGCATCGTGCGAAAGTTTTGCGAAAATAATCATAGTTTGCAAGAATTTTTTTCATGAGAAAATTTTTACATTCAAGAATTTTCAGTGAGAACCTTCATGAGAGAACTTTACATGAGAGAACTTTTTATGAGAAAACTTGTCATGAGAGAACGTTTTCATAAGAAAACATTTCATGCAAATTCTTCGCAGTGGTAACCGTCATTTACGAAAATTTTCTCATACAAAAACTTCATGAGTTTAAAACTTAATCATCCATACAAAAACTATTACCGATTTCACTTTTTTCATATTCTTTGCAAAATGTGAGAACATGATCCAGATGCAAAAGCTTTCTAGTATTTGAAGGTTTTGGAACAAATGTTTTGATATGAAGTTTGGTACTTTAACAGTTATTGTAGTGATGTTTGATCATGTTTAAGATCCTATATCCAACATTTGATTTGGGTTGTTCGTGAATTAAAACTTGACAATGTGGATTATCTTATCTTACTGATAGAGACGATGATCGAACGAGTTAATTAAGTAAAGAATCAAAATTATTTGGTATACTTGCTCTGAATATTTGGACTTAATATATCTTACATGGGAAGAATATGTTAGATAATCTAGTTCGCCGTCATAGAATCTTTTCATCGAATTGAAGAATCGGGTTCTTCAGGAATACAAAATGGAAGTTGGTTTTCTCTATCATATGTCTGATAAATCTTAAGTTGTAAGTAATCAAGATAGAATATTTAATCTTGATTGAAATGTGATATCCTTTATGAAGCCATACATTAGGAGAAGGTTAAAGCTGGGGTGGAAGACTGAAGGGAAATATACCAGGAAATCGGATAATTCTTGAATATGAGTGACTAAAGTCAAACATAGCTTGATATCATAATCCATAGGGGAAAATTGTAAGAAACTAGCCTTTATAGATTACAATATCAAGTGAAAAAAAATCCTCAAATCATGCGAGAAATACAAGGATGTGAGAACTCCAAGACGATGGATAAAATCTTATCGCGCAAAAACTTGAAGTTGTCGCGCGACAACTTAATATTCTCACGTGAGATCATCTGTATAGTATATATAGATGTTTTTTCTTTGTATTTAATCATGAGTGTGTCATTTGTAAAAGTGCTCTGAGTGTGAAGAGGAAAGAGTTGTGTGATATGACGCCCGAGGTGAGCTCAACTCGGGTGGTGTAAACTCCTTTGGTATTGTATATCTTTGATTGATAATATTATATTAGGTTTGTTTGAAGTTTGTTGATATCACATACACACATCCATCTTAATTTGATTATCAGAACAACAATATATGGAACCCATTGTGATGAGGACTTTATAGTAATTTATCAACCTGTCATTACAAACGCACATTAACAATCACTCGACAGTTCGCGAAGTTGGTCCAAAGTCATACCTATAATGATGAAAATTCACATTTTTAAAATCAACTATCTAACCAAGCCTTACAAACCTTAAAGCTCCCTCTCCATCCCCCCTCACCCCACCCTCATTAATGCAATGCCATCTTTTCACCTTTACCCAAATACACATGAATCAAAAGGACTTTATGGGCTTTATTTGTCTTGATTATAGGTATGTATTCACAAGGTATTATGTAAGGTCCTCATCACAATCAATTCCATATATCGTTGCATTTGATAATCAAATTAAGACGAATGTGTGTGTATGATATTAACCAACTTCAAACTAACATAATCATACATTATTAATTAAACGATTACAATACCAAAGGAGTTTACATCATTGAAGCTCGATCCACCCTAGGTGAGCTCCCTTCAGGCGGCCTATCACACAGCCCTCTACTCTCTCACCCTAGGATGACTATTACAAATGAGACACACACATAATGAAATACAAAAGAAAAACTTCTATATATATTATCCAAATGTTCTTGCGCAAGAACATCAAGTTCTTGTGCGACAACTCTAAGTTTTCACGCGATAAAATCTTTATTCATCATCTTGGAGTTGTCGTATACTTGTATTTCTCACATGATTTGAGTGTATGCTTTTCACTTGATATTATAATCCATAAAGGCTAGTGCCCTACAATTTCCTCTTATGGATTATGATATCAAGCTATGTTTGACTTCAGTCACTCATCTTTTAAGAATTATCCAATTTCTAAGTATCTTTCACTTCAATTTCCCCCCCTTAGCTTTTACCTCCATCTAATGTATAGCTTCATAAAGGATGACATTTCTGAATCAAGATGATACTTTCTATCTTGATTACTTACAACTTAAGTTTTATTAGGCATATAACAGAGAGATCCAACTTTGATTTTAGATTTCCTAAAAACCCAATTCTTCAATATGATGACAAGGTTCTATGATAAATAACTAGATTATCTAAAGTATTCTCCCTACTATGTAAGATATAATAAGCCCTATTTTCATAGCAAGAATATTAAATAATCTTGATTCTTCATTAATTAAAGCTATAGATCACTGTCTCTTTTGGTAAGATAACATAAGCCCACATTGTCAAGTTTCAATTCACAAAGGACACGAATGAAATGTTGTAGATATATGATCTTCAACTTGATCAAACATAAGAAAAACTCCTATTTAATTACGAGACTTCAAATCATCCAGCATCTTTCAGATATAGGTAGAAGCACTTTTTCCAAAACCCTTAATACTAACAACCTTTTGTATCAGGATCATGTTCTCACATTTTGCAAAGCTTTTGTTAAACTGAAATCAGTCAAAGTGTTTGTATGGATGATGAAGTTTTAATATTGTGAAGTTCTGGCATGAAAACATTTTCATACTTATGCAAAGATTTTGCATGAAAAGTTTTCTTAGTAAAAAGTTTTCTCATGAAAAGTTTCTGATGAAAAGTTTTCTCATTAAAAGTTTTCTCATGGAAAGTTTTCATATGAAAGCTCATGTACAAAAGTTTTCGCATGGAATTTCTCGCATGAAAGTTCATGCATGGACTCATGAAAAGTTCTCGCAAAATACAAATATTTATTAAAAGTTCTCGCATGATGAAGTTACTCCCGCGAGCACTCCTTGGGCAGCCTATCACACAACCCTTTGCTCTTTCACCCTCAGAGCACTTTACAAATAACACACACATGATGAAATACAAAGAGAAAATGCCGTTATATACTATCTAGATGTTCTTGCGTGCCAACTCCAAGTTTTCACGTGACAAGATCTTTATCCATCATCTTGGAGTTCTGACATTCTTGTATTTCCTTTAATAAGTTGCAATCCATAAAGGCTAGTTCCTTACAAAACTAACAATGCTATAATAATGAAACTTTAAGTCGGTTAAGCTCATTTTTTTTAAAATTACTTTATGGGTTTAATTTGGCTTGGCTTAATTTTGTTTTTAGTTAAATTTACTTGAAACTCTCTTAATACTTTTGGGCAGCTTTTGACCCAATTGCATAAATCTTTGGCGTGGAAAACATTGGCCCATTTTTTCATTTTTGTCACTCGGTAGGGGTAATTTTGTCCCTCTTTACACATTGACACAATGGTTTTGTGCTCATTCTCACAATTTCTCTTTCTTCAAACAATGTGACATTTTTCAGCATATATGGTCTTATATATATTCCAAAAATACCCACATTGATTTACCAAAGCTTGGGGCATGGCTTTTGTCTGAATATTAAGCAATCTAAACATGAACTACTTAACCAATCCAATTCATTGCAAGGTGGAAACAAATTGGCTAACAAAATCTATAGGATAAAATTTTTGTTTAAGTAAAAGAAAGGTTGTAAAGGCTCAAAACTTGACAACTAGCAAAATACTGTAAAGGTCAGGAACACATACGTAAGTTTAACACAAGTGTAAGAACCCACCCATCAAATCTGGTGAAATACATAATTAATAATCAGCGGAAGCAACATCAAGTAAATTTTATTGATAAATAAAAACATATGATGTGTGTTTTGATATACAGAGTTTTAACAATGGTTTCAACACAAGTAATTGATAATCGGTGGAAGCAACGTCTAGTAAATTTTATTGATATTTAAAAATATATGATGTGTGTTTTAATATATAGATTTTTAACAATGGTTTTAACACAAGTAAGCTTTAAAATTATGAAATGATTTTCACCTTATGACTAACTATACACACAATAGGCAAGTATACTTATTGAATAGTAGTGTAACTCTCGGTAGGACCCAAGTATCAATTAAAGGACAAGAGATCTGCTGGACCAAAAGAACCAATGAGCCGATCAGAAAAACCTTTAAGTCCCACAGATGTCATAACAACTACTGAAGACCACAACAGCTGAAGACAATAGCTGATTACAAAGTCTGAACACAAGTGCTAAAGACAAAGTCTGAAGACAAGTGCTGAAGACAAAGTCTGAAGACAAGTGCTGAAGACAAAGTCTGAAGACAAGTGCTGAAGACAAAGTCTGAAGACAAGTGCTGAAGACAAAGTCTGAAGACAGTCTGAAGACAAGTGCTGAAGACAAAGTCTGAAAACACAAGTGCTGAAGACAAAGTCTGAAGACACAAGTGCTGAAGACCAAAGTATCAGATGTTGTCACAACAGCTGAAGAGGTCTTCTTCAGTAGTTGTGACGGTTTACCTTTCAGTAGTTCATGTTTTATCTTTTCAGTAGTTTGACACAACAGCTGAAGATACTTCTTCAGTTGTTGTGCTCATCAGTAGTTTTATGTTTTCCAGTAGTTTTGTAAAACCACTGAAGAGCTTGTTCTTCAGTCGTTGTAGTTTCAGTAGTTTCTAATCAGTAGTTTCATATTATGTACTTAACACTCTGATATGTTCTCAGTAGTTGTGAACATTTCAGTAGTTTGTTAAGAGTTATTTATTTTTATAATAGATCTGCCAGTTGTCACTTTCCCGTGATAACAAAAGTGATTGCACTCTATATAAGGAGTGTCAACCTATTGTAATAATTGAATGATTTGATCAGAAATATTTGATATTCTAGAAACATTCCTTGTTACAGAAATATATTCTCTCGTTATAACCGTATTTGTTCTTAATGCATACGTATCAAATTCTTGCTACAATTTGTCTAATTCTTGTTCTTATTCCATTGCGTTACGCTCTAATACATCAAACTTGTGATCACTGATCCTGACAAATGGTATCAGAGCAGGTTAATCATTGATCGATCTAATAATTGATCATTGAAACTGCTATTCAAGATCCAAGTTTGATTGAATTAGCATTTTTTTTGCAAGAAACGGTTATAGAGATTGAATTTTCTGTGTTTCTGGTCATTCATCCTGAGATCTTTTCTTGGTTTTCATTGAGTCTGTTGTGGTCTGTGTAAAAACTTTTAAAAGCTTGAATTAAATTGTATTTGGACTGAAAATGACTACTCCCTCCAATGATCCTCACAATACTGGTTCCTCAACCAAGCCTCCAATGCTGGTTAGGAATGAGTATAACATATGGCAACGACGAATGCTCCATCACCTGTCTGTTAACAGCGCAAGTTGTTGGACATCAGTGGTACATGGTCCACATAAGCCTGTGGTGAATAACCCGGAAACCAATCAAATGGTTCCGAAGAGGAGGGAGCAATACTCAGATGAGGATAAAAGTTGTTTGAGATTGATGCAAAAGCCTATGGAATTCTGGCCATGGCACTACTCAATGAAATCTATTCTGGGCTAATGCATCATGAAACTGCCCATGACCTCTGGAATGCCTTGAAAGAACAATTTGGAGGAACAGATGAGGTCTTGGAAAATAATAGAGAAATCCTTGCCCAACATATGAGACATTCTCTCATAGAAAGGGTGAGACACTGACTCAACAGTTTGAGCGGTTCTCTTGTTTGATCTCTGAATTAAAAATGTCAAACTTGAGTACACCAATATCCAGATGAATAACAGATTTCTCAGATCATTGCCTGAGAGATGGGACACATCTATTGTCCTACACTCTAGTGCAAATTTGGACAAACTATCTCTCACCCAACTCCATGGGAAATTGCTTACATTTGAGAGAGAGATAGAACAGAAACGAAAACTGTCTTCATCTGGAAAGCTCACTGAAGACTTTGTACCAGGCAACACTGCCTTGGTTGGTCATGAGTTAGATATGCTTCATCTGAATGCCAGTATGATGAGCATATTAATTTCTCCTCAAACACTTCTGATTCTGCGTTTGTGAGTGTTGATAGTCAGTTTACTGGTGTAATAATGACAATCTATGCTTCATCATGGATGATCTCAAGGGGATTGCTGATGATGACTTAGAAGAGATGGATATTTTGAGCCAAATGGCCTTGATAAATATCAGATCTTAGAAGTTCTACAAAAGAACTGGAAGAAAGTTCCCAGGACTCTCTGGCAAAACCAAAGTTGGTTTTGACAAGAGTAAGTTGAGGTGTCACAAAAGCCAAAGGCTTGGACACTTTGCAAGAGAGTGTAGATCAACCTGGATCTAACTCCTCTGCACCCTTTGTGACTTTTCCCGGCAATAGTCAACACACAGAGGCAACATCCTGTCAATTCTAGTCATCATTCTCAACCACAATCTCCTGCATATTTTGTTCCTCAGGGTCAAATGCCATATCCTTACCCTTGTTATTACATGCCACAGTCAAATCAAGTTCAAGTTCCTATAGCACCACAACCTCATGCACTACCAGAACCTCAGTCATCCCAATCTCATCAACAACTCAATCTCAACAACACAGCTTCTTCACCCCAGGAGTTGTTGACTGGAGCAGTTTACCAGATGACATGTTTGGTCATGAACCACTGTTCTCAGGTGCTGGTCAACATGGTGGTGATAGTCCTTTTGGAAATCTAGCTCTTATGGCTTTGGAGTCTACTAATACTTCATCCTCTAATGCCTCTACACCTCAGGTATCACAGGTATCCTCTGAGGCAAAAGCCAAATTATGTTCTGAAACATGCATAGCAGCATTTGCTTCTATTAGAGAAGCAAATGTAGCTTTAATTAATAAGAACATTGAGCTAGAACAAACTATTTCCAAAAGAAAAGCTGAATTTGAGTCTGTGCTTAATGAAAAGAATGATGAGATTTACAAACTTAAATGCTAAATCACTGATAATAAGGCTAGGGAAGAGGTACTTCTAGAGAAGTACAAAGATCTCAAAGAAACCCTTGCAGTCACCCAGGTAGAGTGTGATCGATGGGTACAATCATGCAAAGGGTTTGAAATGCTTCTTAGTAAGCAATCAGCTTCCAAAGTGAAGTTTGGCATTGGTTATAATTACACACTGCTCCTCCTACAGATTTTGCTTCAAGAGCAGAAGTGAAATCTGATGGAGAAAGCAATAACCAATCCACCTCATCATGTGATTCACTTTCTGATAAAGCACCATCAGAAGTTGAAGTTAGTATTATTCCCTCATTGAACCTATCAGCTGATCTTGATGGTTCAAATACTGACACACACATGATCAAAGAGTTGATCAACTCAGGAGTTATTTCTGGAAGTCCTGAAGGACTGGAGAGAAAGATTTAACACCTGAAGTTCAAACTCCAACTACTGTCAGCACTGAAGAGAAAAAACTGTCAGTAGAAAGGGTTTGAAGACTACTAAAGAGGAAGTCAAGAAAGCAAATAGTGCTTCAAAAGTGCTGAAGAACAAGTCTTCAGTAGTTTCATTCTCTTTAGTTGATGATCAACAAAAGATGAAGAAGAAACCATGTGAAATATGTGGTTTGTTCAATCATCTTACAGATGATTGTTGGTACAAAAGAGGATCCAAACTCAAACATAAAGAGGAAATTAAGGAGAAAATGGCTAAAATGAAAACTGAGTTTGAAGCCTCATTTGTACCAGTAACATCAAATCCTGTAACTCTTAAGTCCAAAAAGAAATCCAAAAAGAAGGGTTAAACAGGTAACAGCTGAGATTGCTCAAAAGAAGAAGGTGCCACATAGGAACTTATCAAACTCCAATGCCAATGTGTCTGAAGAGCTGAAAGCTTTATCACAAAATCAGACACAGCTGGTTATGATGGTTCAACATCTATTGGGAAGAGTTAACCAATTAGATGTTCCTATGTTGAAACCACAGAAAAGGAGGTCCAAGCCAAAGGATTCCTCTTCTTCACCATCTTCTTCCTCTCTCAGGCTGTTGTTTCCAACAAACCTGTTAGTTTACCATCTGTTGATGAGAACAGGCCCAAAACCAAAAAGGTTTGGGTCTCAAAATCTAACTAATTTGTTGTGTTTTGCAGGGTTCTTCAACATGCCACAGAAGCATCTGGTATGTAGACAGTGGAGGATCCATGCATATGACAGGAAACAGATCACTTCTTAATGACTACTCTCAAGGAAGGAAGGGGTTTGTGTCATTTGGCAATGATGCAAAGGTTACATCATTGGCAAAGGCTTTGTTTCCAATGGGGAAATAAAGTTTGATGATGTTAACCATGTGGAAAATCTCAAGTACAACCTCTGAGTGTCAGTCAAATGTGTGACAAAGGCCATGCTGCTCTTTTCACCAGTCAGAACTGTCGGATTCTGTCATCCAAAGTTCTAAGTTTGATTAATAAGGTGTTGGATGATCATACTCTCCTGAGGGCCAACAGGACAGGAAGAGTGTATGCCTTAGATCTTTCAAAGAAAATAGATCTCAAAGGCCATCCTTGCCTATTTTCCAAGGCTTCCCCTCAAGAATCTACTCTATGGCATAGAAGGCAGGGTCATGTTAATCTCAAAAACATAAATCAGCTGATGAACCATGGTTTAGTAAGGGGACTGCCTATGAAGGAGTTCAAATGTGAAGATAACTGTACTGCATGTTTAAAAGGAAAACAACACAAAGCTTCATTTCCCTCCATAGAAGAACCTAAGTCCACTAACTGCTTACAGCTTCTTCACATGGATCTCTTTGGTCCTGTGAGAGTAATGAGTATGGCTAGAAGAAATACTGTCTGGTAATTGTGGATGATTACTCCAGATTTGTATGGATTTTTCTTGCATTCAAGGATGAGGTAGCTCAGAAGATTATCAACTTTATGTTGTATGTTGAGAAGCAGTATTCCCTCTCAGTCAAGTGTATTAGAAGTGATAATGGAACAGAATTCAGAAACAATACACTTGATGAGTTCTACCTCTCAAAGGAATCAAGAGACAGTTTAGTATTCCAAGAACTCCTGAACAAAATGGAGTAGTGGAGAAAAGAACAGGACCCTTATTGAAGCTGCAAGGTCCATGTTGGCTGATTCTGGACTGCTAATGACTTTTTGGGCTAAAGCTGTCAATACAGCTTGCTATGTACAGAATAGAGTTCTAGTAAATCAGAGGTTGATGAAACTCCATATGAAGCTCTTCATCACTGGCCCCTCTAATTTCATTCTTCAGAGCATTTGGATGTCCTTGTTTCATTCTCAACACACGGGATCAACTCCAAAATTTGATCCTAAGGTGGATGCAGGGTACTTTATTGGTTATTCATCAACTTGCAAAGCATACAGAGTCTTCAACTGCAGAACAAAGATGGTTGAAGAGACTCTACATGTTAAGTTTAATGAATCTCCAAAGGACAAGATTCCACAAAGCCCTGTGGAGATATTTGATTTGGACATACTGCATGTTCCTTATCAAACTCCTGCTGTTGCTCCTGTCAACAGTTCACCACCTGGTGGTACTGCTGGTGCTGCTGATGATGATGATGCAGTACTCACCTCTTCAGTTTTAGTGATCAACTGCCTGATTCAGCTAGACCTGATGTTCCTGTAGCTCCAGTAGCACCATCCACAACAAATGCTGATGAGATTTCTTCAAATTCAACTTCCTTTGAATTACCATCCACTGATGGTTTTCAAGGAAATGATTCACCATCACCATCTGTTGCTGCTGAGCCTGCTACAAACATTTGCACAGATCTCATTGTGTATCAAGATCTGAAGAATCACCCTATGTCTCAAATCATTGGTGATATCACTGCTGGCGTATCAACAAGAAGTCAATTCTCAAATTTCTGCTTCTATGCTCTCTTCATCAGTCAGCAAGAGCCAAAGAATTATCACATTGCTTTAAAGGACAATGGATGGTTGATGCTATGCAGCTTGAGCTTCTTCAGTTCAAGAAACAGCAAGTGTGGGAACTGCTTCCTCTACCTCCAGGTAAGTGTGCATAGGCACTAAATGGGTGTTTAGGAACAAACTATGAAAATGGGCTTATTGTTAAGAACAAGGCCAGACGGTTGTTCAGGGTTGCACAAGAAAAGGTATTGATTATGATGAAACCTTTGCCCCTGTAGCCAGACTGGAAGCAATTCGATTGTTTTTAGCTTATGCTGCTTATCAAAACCTTAAGTTTTTCAAATGGATGTCAAAAGTGCATTTTTGTATGGGAAAATTAAAGAAGAGGTTATGTATGTCAACCACCAGGCTTTGAGGACAATAAACATCCTAATTGGGTGTATAAGCTTGATAAGGCTCTTTAGGGTTGAAACAAGCTCCTAGAGCCTGGTATGAGACATTATCAAACTTTCTTCTGGAAAATAATTTCACTAGAGGCTCCATAGATAAGACTTTATTCATTAAGAAAGCTGGGCAGCATAATCTACTTTTCAAATTTATGTAGATGATATTATTTTTGCATCCTCTGATCCACAGTTGTGTGATGCATTTACAAAGTTGATGCAACAGAAGTTTGAAATGAGTGCTATGGGAGAATTACAGTTCTTTCTGGGTTTGCAAATCAAACAAAAGGCTGATAGAATTTTCATTCATCAGTCCAAATACACAAGAATCTTTTGGAAAAGTTTGATTTACAAAACTGTAAGCCCTGTTCTACCCCCATGTGCAGCACCACACAACTGGATACAGATCAGAAAGGTAAAGTGGTTGATGAAACACTTTACAGATGTATGATTGGGTCCTTGATGTATTTAACAGCTTCTAGACCAGATATTATGTTTGCTACATGTGTTTGTGCTAGATTTCAGGCTGCACCTAAGGAGTCTCATTTGATTGCAGTCAAGAGGATCTTTAGATATCTGCAAGGCAACTCCATCTCTAGGTTTATGGTATTACTAGACATTCTGGTAAATTAGTTGCTTTTTCTGACAGTGACTATGCGGGTGTAAGTTGACCAGGAAATCAACCTTCTGGTGGATGTCAATTCCTAGGCAACTGCTTGATTTCTTGGCAAAGCAAGAAACAGACCTCAGTTGCTACATCAACTGCTGAAGCAGAGTACATTGCAGCTGCAAGTTGTAAATCTCAGGTACTCTGCTTCAAAATCAATTATTGGATTATGGCATTACAGAGACTAAGACTCCATAATTAATGGATAGTGCTTCAGCTCTTTGCATTGTCAAAATCCAGTCCAGCACCTAGGACAAACATATAGAGATCAGACATCATTTTATAAGGGATTGTTTTGAAAAAGGTCTGATTGATCCTAAGTTTGTGCTAGTGCTGATGAGCTTGCAGACATTTTTACCAAGCCTTTGGATAGTTCAACTTTCCAAAACCTGGTGTTAAGGCTTGGTATGCTACAGCTAGAATAAGTGACAACTACTGATGATCTTAGTAATAAGTATGATGATGATTGGTAACCATGTCACATATAAGTACTGATGAGTTCTTTTACCCTCAGTAGTTTTTATAATACGGAAGGCTTAATGCCTCACAAGTACTGAAGTACTTTATCTGTTCTAAACTATGATGTAGTTACAACTACTGATGTAGTTATAACTTGATATCAGTAATAACAGAAAGTACTGATGTCCTGTGAAACAACTGAAAACAGCCAAAAAGGCTGATGAATGTGTTGAGGACGGTATGAACAGCTGAAAAGCTAAGAATTGACGAAAAACAACCGATGAGTAATTTCTCTTCAGTTGTTTGTACAACTGCTGTTTTCATTCTAAACACTGATGACAAAACCAGGTCTTCAGTAGTTTCACAACTACTGATGACTAAAACCAAGTCATCAGCTGTTTACAACAACGATGACAAAACCAAGGTCTTCAGTAGTTTCAAACTACTGATGACTAAAACCAAGTCATCAACTGTTACAACAACTGATGACAAAACCAATGTCTTCAGTAGTTTCACAACTACTGTGACTAAACCAAGTCATCTGCTGTTTACAACAACTGCTGACAAAACCACGTCTTCAGTAGTTTCAAAATACTGATGACCAATACCCAGTCTTCAGTTGTTTCATCACTGAAGTCAAAACTGTCTTCAGTAGTTTTATAACTACTGAGACTAAATCAGAGACTCAGTGTTTCAACGTCTGAAAGTTAATACCACGTCATCAGTAGTTTCAACAACTGATGACTGTACCAAAACCTTCAGTCGTTTTCTAACCCGACCCTTTAAATACCTTATCCCACCTTCAGAGTTTTTATCCTCTCTTCTCAAACCTAACGTTCAAAAACCTCTACCTTCTTCATCAATGGCGACCATGCAACTAAAACCACGACACAACTGTGTCGCACATCTCACCAAATCGCCATACTGGACCAAGTTTCACAACGCCATTGATTTAATGGTTCAGTCTCCCTACAAAACGGCTTTTCTGGTAAATCCCACCATATATGCCGAATCCCTTAACCAATTCTGGGCAAACGTCACTCTGGTCTCTGAGGAGAATGACGCAGAGTCTCTTCAATCGTTTGTCCATGGCCAAAAAGTGGTCATTACTCCAGACACTCTTCGCCAAACCCTAAATCTGGATGATGCCACTTTCCCAAATGGTTATCCAAAGGTCACAACAGATCAATCATTTGCCCACCATGGATACCAGGGTAACCTGAGTGCATCTACCATACTGAAGAAACATTTCTCGGATGCCGAACGTCTCATATTTCATATGGTAAATGTATGCCTTGCCTCCAAGACTTCATCATGGGATCAAATGTCCACAAGGTGGCAACAGGTAATATACTCCATCCTTGAGCAACAACCTTTAAATTTTTCTGAAATACTATTTTTAGAGCTCAAGGATATGGCCCAAAAACAAACTGCTAACCGTTGGATATTTTATCCTCGGTTCATAATGGCTATAATTGAAAACCAGCTTCAAGCTAAGGGACTTGTTGGCCTGGGAGTCCCTGCTATGGTTGTATTGCCGGAAGTATACTCCCGGCACAACTCTGACCAATCACTCAAAATGGCTGCCAAGCTGCGCAAACCCACGCAGCTGGAACCCACAGCCACCACCTCCAAATCCAAAGTCCCCACCAAACCCACTAAAAAGAAGACAAAAAAGGCTACTCAGGGAAATGAGTCCCCTGAGGATGCCCCTGCAACACAAACGCAGGCTATATCCACTGGTTATAACCCCCAGGGATACAAGGACTCACCAGCCACAGCCGCTCAGGATTCCTCTCAAAAGGAGCCTGCAGCAACCACAGAAGGGGTAACCACAAATCTGGGATCTTCCTCATTTGAGGAGATTGCCATTGAAGAGCACCATTCTCCCCAGGTGCACACTGCTTCTATCCCATCTCCCATGCAACCGCCCCCCAAAGTCCAACCATTATCATTGCAAACGTGCTGACTCAGCTGCATGCCTCTCCTCCCCAACAACCACCAACAAAGGGGAGAAACCACAGATATTGAGGAAGAGGATATCACCATGCTTCTGACAACCCACAGCACCAGGGTTTAAATGTTCTATCTCCTAGTGTGGATATGGAGATTAGAACATCTAGTGAGGCTGCCACCTCTTCTGAATCAGCACATGATCAGAATGAGGCTGGTAACATATGCTAAGACCACTAGAGGCAACAGCTGATGAAGGACATAGTCCTGAGGCTGGAAGTCCCCAGTTCCAAGAAAAAAGGGGCACATGCTAAAATTGGTCTACACCCAGTGCATGTACATCCTGCTACAAGCAGGAGGTCAGGTGATTCAGCATCTGCTGATGATGACCTGGGCTTCTTTTATGATGTTCTGGCCCAGAACACAATTCTTGAGGAAGAAGTCAGTAGACTACAAAGACTACTTGACCAATTCTCTCAAGAAGCAAGTCCATCTGCCCCCCAATAAACCCACAGATGGCACCTTCACCTGAAGGTCTCCCACACACTCAGCCACTCAAAACTTCGAGCCACCAGCCTCTATTTCTGGCACTGCTTCTCAGGAACAGAACCCCTCTGAGCAAACAGCTGCTATCTTTCAGCAATCCCTACTCTCATCACCCCAATGATCATAGACATTGTGATCAAAAACCATGGATGAGAGGCTTCCCTCAATCATACAACCCCTGGTGGAGGAGATTGTGAGCACAAGGCTTTCTGCTACTCAAACCCTTACAACCAATGCAACCAAAAAAGGGGGAGAGTCAGTCAGTGAAAGCAAAGAGGAAGAGCAAACTGAAAGAAAAGGAAACTGAGAAGGAAGAGGAGTCTGTGAAGGGAACCGAAATGATCAAGTGGGTGAAAGTCACAAAGACTTTCATGTCACATATAAGAAGAGGAAGGGTGAAGGAAAGAGAAAGAACTCCAACTTGATAAGATGATCAAAATGGCAGATGCTACACATAGTAAATCAATGGATGCCATTATTGATCAACTGTATAGAAAGGGTTCGACTGCACAGCTTGACTCAGAGATCAGGAGACTTGAAGTTGAAGAAATTAACTCAAGATGGGCAAGTTATGATGCATTAGAAAGAGAGAGACTAGAGATCATGATCAGATTCATTGCAAAATATCTTGGGAGATCATTGATTGAGATTAAATCATGGACCAGGGACAGTATCTTGGCCATAACCTCCAAGATCTGTCGTCTGAAGCATACACTAAGGGTTTATAGTCAGAAGTTTTGAATGAAGCAGGAGCAGGGAGCAGGACTGAGCTAGCCAAACACTCAAAAGCCACACTCACCTCTAAAATGCTAACTAAGCCTGTCAACATTCCCTCTCCAAAACAACCAACCACAACCCACAAAACCATCCCTTACCCTCTAAACCAACAGCCGATGATGCACCCAAGAAGAAGAAGAGAAGGGTGTTGAGGCTAGAAGAAGAAGAAGAGGATGATGTGGAAGAAGATAGGCTGCCTCTGTCTGCAGTCCTAACATTACCTAAAGCCAAACCCATGCCCATCACTCCCACCTCATGATGGAAACTGTGAGAGCAAAGATTGAAGAAGAGCAGCAGCAAAGGCTTCATGATGAGGAGATGTTGAAAAGCATCGACAAAATTATGCTGCTTCTTCATCATAATTAATATGAAGAAAGAAGCTCTGAGGTTGTACACCCTTGCCAACACATTTCAATATCAGAAGGAAAAGGTAAGAGTATGGCCTGATCCTAGGGTGGCTCACAGGATTGTAAGAAAGACATTCCTTCGAGATACAAGGGCCAAGTAAAAAAGGATCGTAGATGAAGAGATCATAGTGGTCCTTGTAGTATCACCCTGGGAGATTGTAAAAGATTTCAAGAAGGCCTATGAGACTAAACAGCCACCCCAAAAGATGTTAGAGAACAAATTTATTAAAAAGGGGTAGTCTACAAGAGGCTTGAGAACTTCAAACAAAATGAGCTCAGTCTGTTACTTGAAGGGACTCATCCTGATGAGTTTGCATACAGACAGATTACAACAGTTGAGCTCAAAAATGGCAAACAGGCCAAGTACATCTCAGAGCTGTATGGGCGTGAAGGATTGTTTGATGGTGAAGCTGAGAACCTGACCATGGAAGAACAAATTATTTTCTCAGAGCATACACCAGAGAATCCTACAGGCTTATACATGGGAAGTGAGTCTCATGGATGGGGGAACAGCTCAGTGTCCAATTCCCCAATACAGAGCTCCCATCCATACATTTCCAACCAAATCATCAGAGACTCATTTCCAGGCCAGTGCGTATATGGGTCATCTTCTCAACTGATCAAGAAGGAAAAAGACCAACCATTCTGCCAACATAAGTGGGACCTCAATAAAGTTAAAGGTTTTGGCTGCATTGGTTCAGGGGGAGTTTGTTGGACCAAAAGAACCAATGAGCCGGATCAGAAAAACCTTTAAGTCCCACAGACGTCACAACAACTACTGAAGACCACAACAGCTGAAGACAACAGCTGATTACAAAGTTTGAACACAAGTGCTGAAGACAAAGTCTGAAGACAAGTGCTGAAGACAAAGTCTGAAGACAAGTGCTGAAGACAAAGTCTGAAGACAAGTGCTGAAGACAAAGTCTGAAGATAGTCTGAAGACAAGTGCTGAAGACAAATTCTGAAACACAAGTGCTGAAGACAAAGTCTGAAGACACAAGTGCTGAAGACCAAAGTATCAGATGTTGTCACAACAGCTGAAGAGGTCTTCTTTAGTAGTTGTGACGGTTTACCTTTCAGTAGTTTTATGTTTTTCTCTTTTCAGTAGTTTGACACAATAGCTGAAGAATACTTCTTCAGTTGTTGTGCTCATCAGTAGTTTTATGTTTTTCAGTAGTTTTGTAAAACGACTGAAGAGCTTGTTCTTCAGTCGTTGTAGTTTCAGTAGTTTGTAATCAGTAGTTTCATATTTTGTACTTAACACTCTGATATGTTCTCAGTAGTTGTGAACATTTCAGTAGTTTGTTAAGAGTTAGTTATTTTTGTAAGATCTGCCAGTTGTCACTTTCCCGTGATAACAGCAGTGATTGCACTCTATATAAGGAGTGTCAACCTATTGTAATAATTGAATGATTTGATCAGAAATATTCGATATTCTAGAAACATTCCTGTTACAGAAATATATTCTCTCGTTATAACCGTATTTGTTCTTAATGCATACGAGTATCAAATTCTTGCTACAATTTGTCTAATTCTTGTTCTTATTCCGCTGCGTTACGCTCTAATACATCAAACTTGTGATCACTGATCCTGACAAGATCTATTGATACCAAGTCTTTATCATTATCTAGACAATAAAAGACGAGTTTAATATTATGATCAAGTAATTAACTAACAATTGATCCTATTAAAGTAAGTAAAACAGATGAAGATAATTAATTAAAGGAGATACCACTTAGACTTGAATCCGTTTAGCAAAACAATGACAATATGCATGAACCTATGGTGAGGCCATTTTTTACACATGAATAAATGAAGTAAATTAGACTCCTAGAATGGCTATGTAATTAAATAACTCTTTCAAAAGCTATAATTATTAACACATAATTTTAACCTAATGTTATGCCATGAATAACTAATGATATTACTAATTAATATGAAAGATGGCTTGAACTCCTGTATAGGCTATCCTAACCCAAAAATATTTGGAAAAGTTAACACGATACAAACATGATAACAACCTCAGTTCACATAATATAACAATAGTTATCTAAATTATCCAACTTATAAGTGTCTTAACATGTCACACCCCGACCAACAGTGGAATCATCGGGTTGGATGAATGTGAATCGATTGCTTGTAGCACATGGTAGTAAATACGTTGAAATAATATTAAATGTCATTTTCATTGAATAAAACTAATCAAATAATACATTACAATAAAATAGAAAATCAACTAAGTGTAATGAAATCATATTTAAATTTGAATAAGTCGAAGCCCTAAATATGCATTTAGAAGCCCTAAATATGCATTTAGAAGCCCACTAATCTGCATCCTGAAATCATGTGAAAAAGTAACAAGTCAGCTAAAGAATTAGTTGGTGAGTAATCACGGGTTTGTATACATATATAGATTGACTAGAATTTATTGAAAACAATTCCATTCACATGACAATGTCAAGACTTATAATGCAATAGTATGACATAAAAGACAAACCAACACAATCAACCTAATGAGTGAATGGACTCGGTTCGCAAACGAAGGCTTATAAAATGTACGATTTTGGTTTCAATCACCGCGATAATAAACAAGTGGAGTGGGTTTGTCAAACCAATAGATCTATCATGTTATTATGGTTGCATGAATTATGATTGTGTTCTCGTCAAGTTTATCTAACTATGAACATAGAATTACAATGAATAACATTGCATGTCTTGAATTGAATATTCAAATAGCATAACAACTAATATCAATGATTGAATATTGAATCACATGATTTTTTGAAATATATACACATAAAAAGGTCTATGAACACTCATATTGTATAATGATGGTTGTATGATTTATAAGAAAGCTTGGATGTTCAAGAGTCAAGGTGATGTCCTAAAGGTTGAAAAACAATAACCTGAGGTTATAATTCTTTACTAGAAGTTAGGACGTTTAGAGTGTTGGATTAGGCCCTAAATCAATCACACAAAAAAGAGATGATTTGCTGCTTAAAGACTTCTTGCTACTCATTAATTATAACCAAAATACATATAAATAAGTAAGAAAATACATGTAGTGCTCCTACAAAAAAAAGATAATGACCCACTAACTTTAGACTACTAACACACAAATAAAAAAACCTAGTCTGCTCTAACTAAACCCTAAATCTACTATTGACACATTCACCCATGATTATCGACCCGTGACCCGACTTGACCCGATCAAGATTAACACAACATTCACCCCCTCAATCTTGATCTCAGTCTTGCTTCTTGATTGAACTACACAGGTTCAATTCTTGCTACTTGCTTTAAGAACTTATAGTTCTTAATCATTGCTTTATTATTACTTGCTATATTCGTTTGTGTTATGTTCTTGCTTGATTTGATTGATTCATCTTGCTACTGCAACTTGCTTTCATTCTTGCTCTTGTTCTTGTTCTTGCTTGATTGGATTGATTCATCTTGCATTGCCTCTTTCTTTCCCGATTTGAATTCCAGTATCATCCTTGAATCCGAATTTGAAATCACCAAATTGTTCTCCTGCTTGTTGTCCTATTCATATAGTTGTTATCAATGTAATAAGGTGTGATTCGATCTCTGTTTCAGCCTCAAAACTAAGCCCGAAACACTTGTTATATGCTTCTTTCTTGGAACTTGGTTTCCTTTTTTTATTAATTACCTACCTACTTCCTTTGTACTTCTAGCAGGGACTATTTCAAGTGCTAGATGGGCTACTTTACCTTTAAATTAATACGCTTGGATGGCTGCTTGTTTCATCGATGAACTCCTATAATTAATTCAGCAACTAGCTTACCTGTTCCATCTTATTCTATATATTCCATTGTAACCACCTCCCCCTGAAAACAATTTATTCCTTCTTTGTCTCGATTCTTTCTTTCATCCTTCAACTTTGACCGTAAGTTTCTTTCTTTCTCTCAACAATAAGCACTACCACAAAAATTTGTTTCTCCTCTGTTGCCTTCTATAGAGTTGCTTGATTTTTCTAGATCGTTCCACATAGGATCTCTCTGAGTGGCCCACATTTTTTTACCCAGGTCACACATACGTCTTATCACTGCTCCCAACTCAGATCGTCGTCTCTAGTCGACTCGTTTAATCACATTGATTCTTGTTGTAAGGTTTTAATATAAGGCTGATACAACCCAAACACCCAACACCTAAAGTCTCTCCTGCATCCATGCACAAGTGTCATGAGGTAGAATGCTTCAGAAGTTTCACACTCTGCCTTAGAAAATATTCTAAGTGTGGAATCTTCCAAAGCCAAGACCAATATCTTCCGAAGCCAAAAAAATGAAGTCTTCCGAAGCTTCAAAGACAAAGTATTCCGAAGCCAACACTTGAAGACAAATTTCTTCTGAAGACTTTTGAACACATGATTTGTCTGATGTACCTTTTCCATAAAGCTAGACCCCTTTCCATTACAACTCTGATAAGACACCAACTTTACATAAGTTAGTGAAAGGTCCATGCTTTTGGTAACTGTACATTAAGGTCTTGAGTGTATAACTTTCTACTTTATGTACTTTATTCTTTTTGTAATATATTAGGATGTGAGATATGGCATGTCATAGTCACGAGTCAAAAGGCAATCTGCCTTTTGACTCTACATTGATTTTGTTGTTGTCTAGATCATGTATCTAGCTGGGCTTCAAAGTATGGCCAGCTATAGAATGTAGTATAAGTATCTCTGGTCCTTTGTATCTTAAACCATTACTTTGTAAACACTTGTAAGGAACTAGAGAGCAATATACATCAACCTTGAAAACTAACTACTTGTGTTGTTCTTGTTCTGTCTCTTATATACTTGTGTTTTTTAGTTCTCATTAAAACTAGTTTTCTAGTTCCCTATTTGCTCGGTTAAGTGTTGTTGCACACTCTCCTCTTTGTGTTGTTGTGTTGTAAGCCAGTACCCTTTAACGGTCCTACAATTGGTATCAGAGCATTCTGGGCTCTTGATATAAGATCTCACCATCTTAAGATCCCTCACACACAAAATACTTATCATCTCAAATGCAGCTATCTCTAAAGCTGATATGGAAACTGGAACCATGACAAAGTCCCCACAGATCACTCTTGATGACTTTGACACTTGGTGCCAAAGAATCGAAGGATTTATCAAGTCTCTAGACTCAAGAATATGGGAATATGTTGTTATTAGACCTTACATACCAAGCACCTCTTCAGCTACTGCTGGAGGTGGTATGATCCCTAAGGCTGTGGCTGACTACTCAGATAAAGATAGAAAGAGAGTAGAAATTGATCAAAAGGCCATGACAGCCTTTCAGACTGCTCTTCCAAACTTTGTATATAGAGGTTTCAAGAAATGCAAAACAACTAAGCAGATGTGGGATGCATTGAAAATAATGTATGAGGGTTCCACTGAAGCGAAGGAGAACAAGAAGGATCTCCTGAAGCAGCATTTTGAAAATTTCATTTTCAAAACAGGTGAGACCATAACTCAACAATACTTCAGGTATGTTGAGATTTTGGATACTCTAGTGGATGTTGGAGTAAATCTTAAGAACATGGATATTGTAAGGAAGTTCATGTCCTCTCTTCCTAGGCAATGGACACATTATTGTGTTGTTATCAAGTGGACTAAGAATATTAAGACTTTCACTTTGACAGAGTTGTATGGCATTCTCAGGGGACACCAGATGGAGATGAACATGTAAGGTTCATCTGGTAACTCCAGCAATCAAATGAGTTTAGCCCTTCATATGATTGAAAGGGACAGCATAGAACCCCAACATAATCTCATATGCTACCTTGATAACTCATAAAAGGGTCCTTTCATCACCTACCTAGAGACACCAAGGGAGAACTATACTCAAGGAAGCCATTCCAAGAAACAAGTTCTTCTCAAGCCTTTATGTCTTCTGATGAAAGTTGTGGCAGCTTTCTTTTCACCCTTAAAGATTTGGACTGTATCCATCCAGATGATCTAGAGTATATGGAGATAGTCCAGCAAATGGCTCTTCTCACTCACAGAGCCAAGAAGTTCTACAAGCGGACAAGAAGGAAGTTTCCTAACAATAAAGCCAATGGAAAGTTTGGGTTGGATAAGAGCAAAGTTAAGTGTTATAACTATAACTTGATAGGACACTTTTCTAGAGAGTGCAAGGCACCAAGAACAAATGGTGGTCAAGCACAATCCAGACCAGACTACACTAATAAAGCGACCCAGAATGAGAAGCCAAAGCAGCAAGCTATAGTTGCTGTTAAAGAAGGAGGCTTTAACTGGAGCTTTTAGGTAGAAGATGCATCTCCAAATCAAGCATTGATGGCTGACCATGATGAATTCAAGGTATTGGAACATCTCTGTACTCCTGAATGTATTGCTAAAGTCAACAGATATAGGTCCTATAACTTAGAGATGTTATCTGATCTTGAGTCCTTGAATATCATAAATTCTTATTTTAAAGAGGCTGAAAATGATTATAAGTTAAAGATAGAGGACTTCGAGAAAACCATTTTAGTTCTAAAACATGAGCATAATAATTATAGGACTCAAATCAAGGATCTCATAACTAAGTTGAATGAATGTCAAGCTGAGCTTGTGATCAGCAAAGCTAGGGTAGAAAAATATGTTCTTGAAGAAGAGACCTTCAAGAACATCATATCCTCATCCTTGCATGCAAAAGTTTGTTATTAAAACAAGCAGGGACTGGGATCTAGTGAGATAGCTCCTCCACATATAATCTTGTCTGTAAGATCACCTAGGTATGGAACTTCTAAAGATGAGCTTCCTCTCATAGACCCCTTGAGTGAAGAGGAAGAAGAAGTGATAGTGAAGAATTCCTTTAATAAAAGTGAAGAGGAGGATTCTAAGAAGGGTAACTATCTTTTTGAAGAGAGCAAGAAGCCTGTGATGACCAAGTCTATGAGAATAAACTTGATCAGAAAGAGCAAGAGAAAAGCTAAAAGTGCTCAAGAGATCAGGGCCACTTTTGACTCTAAGTAGGAATAAGTGTTTATCTCTGCAGGGTTTGAAATGGTTAAGACTGAAGACATCAACCTCAACTCTTCTACCAAGAGTTATGGTTCATGTTCAAGTAATCTCAGCATCAAGAAAAAGGCTGATCTGTTGTGTACCACTGTTACACAGCCTGAACCATCCAAAACCTAGAATAGTTCTCAGCCCAAAAGGACCGTCTCATCATCTGCAAATATGAAGGAAGAAAAGGGAAGTGATCAAAGTCAGCCTTGTTCTCAGAAGAAGGCTCAAAGGAAGAAAAAGATGGAATATGTTATGTGTGAGAGTACTTCTCACCTTGCTAAGGATTGTCCATACAATCTAAGAGGTACTCTTAATATGACCAAGAAAGAGACTTCCAAGAGCTCCAAGAAGATTACTGCCTCGGAAGGAAAATCTGTTTCCTTCGAAAGCTCCAAAGTGAAGAAGAAGGCAAGTGGAAAATTGCCTTCGGAAGAAAATTTGGTCTCGGAAGAAAGAAATACTTTCGAAGCACTAAAGTCTACTGCAGTGTTAGCAGGATCTTCCAAAGGTCCAGTCATCAAAACTTCCAAAGTCTTAAAAGCTTCCGAAGTGTTGAAGGTCAAGTCCAAACTTCTGAAGGTGGTGTGGAAGTCAAAGACAGACCAACTGACTGAAAGTTCTCCATCAACAATAGCAATAGATCCTTAAAGCATAACTATAGGATCTATTACTATTTCATTACCTTCTACTGATGAGCCCAAGACCAATATGGCTTGGGTTTCCAAATGTAACTAATCATTTTCTTTGTGTAGGAACAACTCAAGACAAACAAGAATATCTGGATCATTGATAGTAGCTGTAACAGGCACATGACAGGCAGTAGGTCCCTACTCCAAAACTTTGAAAGAATTAATGGAGGGCTAGTTTCTTTTAGAGAAGATAAAGGAGGTTACATTTCTGGAAGAGGCAAGGTCACAAATGGTAAGCTCAGATATGAGTAGGTAAACTTTTTCAAAGAGCTTGGGTACAATCTTCTGAGTGTATCCCAATTTTGTGATCAGAGTCATAACATGCTATTAATGAGCATGAGTGCATTATTCTCAAACCTAGGGTGATCATTCCTCATAAGCATATCCTGCTCAGAGCCCCCAGGAGAGGGAATATGTATAAGATGGATTAACAAGAAATATCTCCTTTAGAAGAAGTTTCATGCTTTCTATCTAAAGCTAAAGTGATGAGTCTATCCTCTGGCATAAAAGAATGTGCCATGTAACTTTAAAAACATGAATAAACTGATTAAGAATTATTAGTAACTGGAAGGCAAAGAAAGAGTTACCAGTGATGATCATTGTGTTGCATACCTGAAAGGGAAGCAAAATAAGGTATCTCAAAAGCCTAAGAAAAGAAACTCCATCACTACAACCCTACACTTGTTATATATGGATCTCTTTGGCCCCACCAGTGTAATGAGTCTAGGAAGGACCTCTTATTGTTTGTGATCACAGATGATGTTACAAGATTCACTTGGGTCTTTTTCCTTAAAACTAAGGATGAGACTCCTGAGATTCTGGTGAATTTCATCTTAAAGATTGAGAATCAATATGATCACAAGGTCAAAATCATAAGATGTGATCAAGAAACTGAATTAAGAACCAAATCCTTGATACATTTTGTGATGAAAATGGATTACAAGTCAATACAGTGCTCCTATGATTCCTTAGCAAAATGGTGTTGTTGAAAGGAGAATCAGGACACTGATTGAAGCTGCAAGAACCATGTTGTCTAACTCTAAGCTGCCCATCACCTTCCAGGCAGAGGCAGTCAACACTGCCTGCTATGTGTAAAATAGATTTTTAGTGGTTAAGACTCATGGCAAGACTCCTTATGAACTTTGGCACAAGAGGAACCTTTCATTGATTTTCTCAGGTCATTTAGATGTCCTTGCACCATCTTGAATATCAAAGATCAAATTGCCAAATTTGATAAGAAATTAGATGATGGACACTTCATTGGATACTCTTCTCAAGTTAAGGCTTATAGAGTATACAATCTTAGAACTAGAATTGTTGTAGATTCAGCCAATGTGAATTTCAATGAACATAAACCCAGTGTAGCTGGTTCTGGTCCTGATTGGTTATTTGATCTTGATTTAATTACCAACTGTTTTAACAAATCTTGTAAGAATGTTTAAGGATCTACGGATATCTTACCTCCACATGATTCTGATCCAAGATTTGAGTTAAGAAGACATTCAAGTTACACATCTTCAGCTCCAGTGGTAACCAATCCTGCAAATGAAGCTTCTACTAGAACAATCTAATGACAAATCCTGCTGATGCCTTTGAAGTACCTTCAAATTCCAGCTTAGAGATACACAACTCAGAAGAAGAAGTTCCAAATGTTGGAGAGCATGGTGGTGGTGACAGTGATAAGGAATTTCTTGATGCTGATAATCACTCCATTTATGACAGCATCAATGATGTCGCACACTCATTGGATCAAGTCTCTCTTGATAAGTGGGTTGATGTGATGGGAGAAACATCAATGCCAGATCTAAATTTATCTAATTTAGATCTCTCTTAGCAACTCGTTGTGATCTCTCAGCTAAAGATCCATAAGTCTCTTCCCACCATAAACATCATTGGAGATGTTGACACAAGGGTAAGAACAAGAGGACAAACCCATGATGTAAATGTTTGTCTTCACTCTTGTTTCTTCTCCCAGTTGGAGCCAAAGAAAATTGATGAGGCTCTAAAGTATGGAAGTCGGATTGATGCTATGCAAGAGGAGACTTCTTCAATTCCAAAGGAAAACGGTTTGGAACCTGTATCCTCTTCCTTATGGGAAGACTACTATAGGAACCAAATGGGTGTTTAGGAATAAGAAAGATGATAGAGGCATTGTCATAAAAACAAAGCTAGACTAGTTGTTCAAGGATACACACAAGAAGGAATTGACTACACTGATGTCTTTGCACCAGTAGCAAGACTAGAAGCTGTTAGGATATTCTTGGCATTTGCTGCATCCAAGAACTTCAAGGTCTATTAACTTGATGTCAAGTGTACTTTTCTATATGGGGTGATTGATGAAGAGGTGTATGTCAAACAGCCACCTAGTTTTGCAGATCCTAATCATCCTGATTATGTCTTCAAGCTTGATAAGGCTCTTTATAGGCTACACCAACCACCAAGGAAGTGGTATGAGACTCTATCTCAGTATCTCTGTAGGCATGGATACAGAAGGGTTACTATAGATGAAACTCTTTTCATCATAGGACAAGGAAATGACTTAATGCTAGTTCAAGTGTATGTAGATGGCATCATCTTTGGTTCAACTAATCCAAGGCTCTATAAGGACTTTGAGAAGCTGATGAAGGATAGATTTGAAATGATTGCCATGGGGAAACTCAATTTCTTTTTGGGGATTCAAGTGAAGCAAGTTGAAGATGGCATCTTCATAAGTTAGTCAAAGTATGTTCAGGACATACTCAAAAGATTCAACATGACTGATTATAAGATTGCTAAGACACCTTAGCAAGAAACCACTCCCTTGGGCCTGATCTTGAGGGGGAGTGTGTGGATGATCACCTTTACAGGACTATGATTGGGTCTTTTATGTATCTTACAGCTAGCAGGCCTGATATCATGTTTGCCACATGTATTTGTGCAAGATATCAATCCAACCCCAAGATATCACACCTTATAACTGTCAAGAGAATTCTAAGATACCTCAAAGGTACTTCAACACTTGGTCTTTTGTATCCCAAGAATTCTGAATTCAATCTGTATACATATACAGATGGTGATTATGGTGATGGCAATATCACTGCAAAGTCTAGATCTAGGGGATGTCAGTTTCTTGGTGGAAGTGTTGTCTCATGGCAATGCAAGAAACAATCCTGTGTCTCTGCATCAATTGCTGAAGCTGAATACATTGTTGTTGCAAGCTACTGCAAGCTGCTGTGTTTAAGTGCTTTGGATTCAGAATCTGATGCTTTGATTATGGATTAAATTTCAAGGAGACTCCAATTCACATAGATAACAACGGTGCTATCTCTATCACAGAGAATCCTATGCAGCACTCAAGGACAAAACACATCAATATCAGGTATTAAATAATTAGAGATAACTTTAAAAAGGATTAATTAAACTAGTTAAAGTTAACACAAATGAACAATATGCTGAGCATTCGGAAGATATAATTTTATCTTCAAAAGAAACTTATGCCTTCAAACAAATAACTGCCTAAGTAACTTTTCTTCGGAAGAAATTTCTGAAATATCTTCTGAAACATAAAACCTATCGTAGGCACTTATATGTTTTCAAGGACAATTTCTTTCTGAAGCAAATTAACTCTCGTAAGTTTTGTTTTGTTGAACAAAACATCCAAGTCTTAATTATCTTCTGAAGCAATTTTTTCAAAACTCTTAGGAAATTCTTCCGAAGTCATTTTGGCTTCGAAAGCTTTTTTCATTAAAATTTCCGAAGACAATTTACCTTCGGAAGCTTTTTCGTCTTCCAAGAAAACTACTTTTGAGCAAAACGCAAACTACTTTTTTAGAGGTGGGACCGATATCCGGATTTCAAAGCTTATCCTCTTTCATTAACTTGTATTAAATACTTTTCACATATAAACCCAACGGTTCCCCCTCTTTCTATCATCTTCATCTTTCCTCCAAACCTAAATTCCAAATTTCTCTCTGAAACCGCCTTTGTTCATCTTTCCATCACCTTTAAGCTTTCTCAAAATGGACAATCTTAACTGAAGAAATGACCCAGATTTCTCCATGCAGTTACACAGGCAACACAATCAGGTTGCTCTATTAAAATCTGAGAAAGATCCACACTTTTCAAAGCTTTGCCAATTCTTGGCTCTGTCTAACTACTTCACCTCCCTTTTCATTAATCCTATTCTTTATGAGGATCATTTACTTTATTTCTAGAACACCTATCAAGAGGTTGTTCTAGATGGGGAGAAGGCACTGTGTGCTACGGTGTAGGGGAGGACAATCTTCATCACTCCAGCCATTATAAATGCTCATCTAATGCTGGATGATGAGGAAGGTGAGTTGTCCTTTCCAAAAGAAGTTGTTAACCAGTACTTCCAGCAGATGGGCTATGAAAGGGATTTCTTTGTAAAGACCTTCAAGAAAGGAAGGTCTCAACCCAGTGGAAGTACTTACTACATGTGATCATCCACAGCTTATCTAACAGCTGGGGGTTGGGACCAGATTCCTAAAGATCTCTCCTTCATAGTGCATGGGATGGTTCACAGGGTCAAGTTTAGGTACTCTCAATTTGTTTATACAAATCTTCTTGATAACTTGGACCCCTTAGAATATTACATGTTTCCTAGATATGTTCAATAAATTCTTAACTGTGAACTGGGCTCACAGTTGACGGAAACAGGTATATTCTTAAATTGGGATAGATGAAGCCTGACATTTTCAAAATGTTGAAGAAGCCAAGTGTTGGCTTCTCAAGGGTAGAAACAGCCCTTGTCCAAAAAATGTTAGAGCTTATTGCTCAGGTGACAACCTAACAACACAAGCTAGTGTTATACCCACACCTTCCACATCTCAACCACAAAACAACCACAAACCAAATGAACCCCAACTAAAACTATTGAGTCTGTGTAGGCCCCCATATACTTACCCACATAGGAGGAAGTGGACACTAGAGCTCCTATTTCTCCTAAGGATCAAACCACTCCCTTTACTTCAAAGAACAGTGCTGAGAATCCTTATGCTCAGCCTAATGAGTTCACAAGCCCAACTGCCTTATGCCTTCACTCCGAGTCTCAACATTCAAGTGAACAACCTTTCGGGACCAACTACCATCCCAAACCTTTAGACTTAAACTAACCCATTCCCAACCTTGACTTCTATACTGATAAAGACTTAGGTTTCAGTGAGTACCATGAGTCTCTCTACTACTCCACTTCTCAAAGAGAGATGAGTGCTCCTGAGTCACCTATGTCTAGCCCACATAAGTCACCCATTACTGAGGTGGATACTTCTAAACCTATTCATGATATCCATATGGAAGAGGCTTTCACTTCAGCAAGTGATTACATAATTAAGACCTCACCATGGCACTCAGCATATTGACAATTCAACTAAAGTTGTTAGTGAGAAGATGAAAACTAGAATGCAAGAACTTCATGCTGGTGATAAGAGGGAAGACTTTGGTCAAATTCTCTTATCCCCCCATGATACTTCTGATGAAGATGAGGGGAATCTAAGGCTCAAGGTACAAAAACTATCAAACATGCTCCTATCTAGTCTCCAAGTTAGTCATCTCGAATCTCAGGTGACTACCTTGCAAAACAGGGTCAATGATCAGCAACTTGAGATATCTTATCTTAAGGAACAACTAGCTGGGAGACCTTTAAGAAGAGCTCAACCAAGACACAAGAACCTGTGAATGTGGTTGACCTAAACTCTACCTCACCTATGCAAGTGGGTGATGCTACCAAAAAGGGGGAGAAAGTCATCACAGACACGGAACCTGGGAGTTATTCATAGAGCATGGACATTGAGGACTCACCATCCTCACTTGCAATTGTCCATACTCAGCAACTTCCTCAAGTTCACATAGATGTGGACTTAATAGACTCCTACATTCAGAGTCTTTTTTAGGAAGGTATACCATGGGCAGTATCATCTCCATATCAAGGATCTTCCAATCACATCATAGGATGGATGTATGATGCAAATAGAAGAGCCTTTATTCTTTAAAGAGTTGAAGGGCAACAAGAAGTTTTCAATTTTCAGACCTTGAACTTCTATGAAAGTCTTGACCTTGTCAGGATGCCACTTGTTAACCAAAGCCAATCTAGACAAGCTGGCTAAAAGGATTCAAGACATGATCACTATAGAGTTCAGCTTCAAAAGAAGACTAAGGCAATCAGGCAATATCATTGGTCAACTGGATGTTGAGACAGACTCTAAGATTAGCTTCATAGGGGAAACCTTGACTAAAGGCCCAGTAGTAGAACCTAAGAGCCCTGTCTCACTATCAACTGCTATAGAGATTCATTCCCTTCATGAGAAACCTACCGGTGAAGGTGTATCTCAACCTTTCTCTAGCTAGAGCTTGGAAGCTACATCAAGCAATGAAGGCAAAGCTCTCTCCACCCTGAGTCACAAAGGTCTATGAGTGACAAGGGAAAGAAAAATGACTTCTGAGGAGATTGAGGAGGAGGAGAGAGAGAGAGAGGGGAAAAGGAAGCTAAAGGGAGAAAGTTTCTCTACTAGTTCTGCAAGATTCATGGAAGCTGCTATCAGGGCTGCCCCAAGGCCAAACACTCAAGATGATGAGTTGAGGGCAGTCAGGATCAACTACATGCAGACTAGGAACTATGACATTATAATATCATCTCCCTCCCCTTAGATGAATTAAATGAACTGCATGACATGGAATTGTCAAAGGAAAGAAAGGAGGTAGAGGATGCAAAACTACTTCTTCAAATTAATGAAGAAAGAAGATAGAAAAGACTCTACAAGCATGTGCCTACTTTCTCTCCAGTTCAAAAAAGTCCTATACATGAGGATGTGGCTTCACAAGAACCTCAGGTAGACAAAAAAAACTCATAGGATCAACATGATCAATTACCTAAGTGCCAAAGGTCTCTATCAGGCCGCTGCACTTCTTCCCCTAACCTTTGATTACATTGAGTTTGAGTATCTCAAACAGCTTCAACTTGAATTAGTCAAAGAAAGAAAGACCACTAAAAGAAAGTTAAGGGAAGAGGCTGCAAAGTCTAGAGCCATGATCCAGAAAAGTATGAAGAAGGCTGTTGATAGGAAGAGGATGATGAGCATCTTGAAGCTATATGGATTCTCTAGAAGGAGACTTGGCCCTATGTCTCTATCCACTATAGATGAGCATATTAGAGTGATCAAGCAGAAGATTCAAAGAGGTGAACTTGTTGACTTACACTCCTCACCAAGTCATGTCCCTCAGGAAGTGGAGATTAAGGTTGAACCATTGGAGACAACACAACCTAAATCTCTTGTTGAGCCTTAACAAGCTTCCACTTCTGATCCACAACAGTGTTATGTCCCCTCTTAACCTAAACCTGTGAGAGAGGAAGACCCAACTGAGAAAGACAGAAGATTAATCAGGTGTTGCAGGCCAGTCTTCTTAGTTAAAAGGTTCAAATATGAGAAATAGGATGGCTTCCAAACCAAAGTCAAAGAATAAGAAGAAAGAAGCATCCATCTCCAAACCTTAGGATGAGTCACAACATCCTGAGGATGTGCAACAAGAGGATGCTTCACCAACTCCAATCCAAGAAGCTCTTTTAGCATCAGAAAGACCCATCTTGTCCTTGACATACAATACAAATCCAGAAAGATGGCATGTCTTCAGAGATCAAGGTGTTGAAAATGTCTACACATGGCAGGACATGTTCAATCTACCTCTGGTTCGAAACATGGAACACATGTATCTCATTTAATGGAACGATGAAAGTCTCATCTGAAGGTATTTCCTCAGGTTGGAAGCATGGAACACATTGTGTATTCCACTAAGCTTTTCGGGTAAGTTCAACTGTTAGGCTACTGGGCCAATCATTTTGACAATCTCAAAAGGCCCAATGTAGCGTGGGTTTATCTTTCCACGTTTCCCGAAATGAACTACACCTTTCTAAGGTGACACTTTCAAAAGTTCCTTGTCGTCAATTTGAAATTTCAATGGTTTGCGTCATTTATCTGCATAACTCTTTTGTCGGTCTCATGCTGCTGCCATGCGATTACAAATTTGCACTATCTTCTCAGTCGTTTCATGCACAAGTTCAGGACCAGTAAGTTGACTTTCTCCAACTTCCTCCCAACAAATAGGTGATCGACACTTACGTCCATACAATGCTTCAAATGGTGCTATTTTGATCGATGTGTGATAGTTGTTATTGTAAGAAAACTCAACCAACGGTAAATGAGTTTCCCAATGGCTACCAAAATCAATTACGCAAGCACGTAACATATCTTCCAAAGACTGTATCGTACTCTTACTCTGACCATCAGTATGAGGATGATATGCGGTGCTCATATTTAGCCGTGTTCCCAATGATCATTGTAAGGATTGCCAGGAGTGAGAAGTAAATCGAGCCTCTGGAGATGATGGAAATTGGCACGCCGTGCCGAGAGACTGTTTCCCTTAGGTAGGTGCAAGTTAACTTCTCCATTCTATCAGTCTCTCTAATTGGTAGGAAGTGTGCTGGTTTTGTCAAATGGTCTACTATTACCCAAAGGGTATCGCATCCGCTAGGAGTTCGAGGTAGCTTCGTGATAAAGTACATTGAGACCTGCTCCTACTTCCATACAGGAATGTTCGGCTGTTGAAGTAGAACAGATGGCCTTTGATACTCCACCTTAACCTTAGAACAAGTTAGACAGCTACTTACATAGGTGGCGATATCAACTCTCATGTTCGGCCACCAATAAAGGACTTTTAGATCATGATACATCTTGTCTGAACCTGGATGGATAGAATATCGAGACTTATGGGATTGATCCATAACTAGTTCTCGTAGATCTCCATACAAAGGAACCCACATTCGTTCCATGAAATAACAAACTCCGTCAGATTTGATCTCTAACTGTTTTTCCATGCCTTGTATGGACTCTTTTTAGGTTCTCATCCTTCAAAGCCTCAAATTGAGCATTACATACCTGATTGGGTAATTAGGTGTGGATGGTGAGCTGTAATGCTCGAATTCTCTTTGGTTTAGGTGTTTCCTTTCGACTTAAGGCATCAGCTACTACATTAGCCTTACCCGAATGATACTTGATCGCACAGTCATAATCGTTCAACAACTCGACCTAGCAACGTTGTCTCATGTTCAACTCCTTCTGCTAAAAAATATGTTGAAGACTCTTGTGATAGGTATTAATAGTGCACTTGGTACCGTACAAGTAATGTGTCCATATCTTGAGTGCAAACACAATGGTTCCCAACTCTAAGTCGTGTGTCGTGTAGTTTTTCTCATGAACTTTTAGCTAACGGGAGGCATATGCGATGACCTTCTCGTGTTGCATTAGCACACAACCAAGACCTTGTATGGATGCATCGTAATATACTAAAAAATCATCTGTCCTCTCAGGTAGGGATAGTATCGATGTCGTACAAAGCTTTTGTTTTAGGAACTGAAATGCTAACTCCTGTTTGTCACCCCAACTATACATTGTGCCTTTATGAGTTAATGTTGTAAGTGGTTGAGCGGTCTTTGAAAATCCTTCGATGAAGCGTCGGTAGTACCCAGCCAACCCAAGAAATTGTCACACTTCGGTTGGAGTCTTAGGCGTAGCCTAGTTCTTGATGGCTTCTATTTTTAGCAAGTCAACCAGTATACGCTTCTCATTGACCACATGACCTAAGAATTGGACTTCTCGAATCCAAAAGTCACACTTCGAAAACTTGGCATATAGTTTCTCTTGTTTTTGTAATTCCAAAATCAATCAAAGATGTTCGTCATTGTTCTTTGAATATATTAAGATGTCATTGATAAAAACAATGACAACTTATGCAGGTAGGGTTTGCATACACGGTCCATGAGATCCACGAACACTGCTGGCGTATTGTCAACCCAAAAAGCATAACTAAAAACTTGTAGTGTGAGTTCTGAATGCTGTCTTTGATATGTCCTGCTCTAGGACTCTCAGTTGATGATATCCTAATCTCAATCTATCCTGGAATAGAAACTCGACCCTTGAAGCTGGTCAAACAGATCATCAATACGGGGAAGGGGATAAAGGTTCTTAACCGTTACTTGTTCAGTTCACGTAATCGATACAAATGCAAAAATTCCCATCCTTTTTCTTGACAAACAGGACTAGGGCTCTCCATGGTGATGAGCTAGGTCTGATAAATCCCTTATCTAAAAGTTCTTGTAGTTGAGTTGACAGTTCTTGCAGTTCTTTCAGAGCTAAACTGTACAGTGCTCTCACAATAGGTGCGGCTCCGGGTGTCAATCAATCTGGAATTTGACCTGACGATGTGGTGGAAGACCAAGTAAGTCCTCAGGAAAAACTTCAAGAAAGTCACGAACAGTAAGGATATTTTCGATCTTCTTTTCTTCGATTGACTTTTCTGTGATCATAGCTAAAATGGTGTTATGGCTTTTACGTAAACATTTCTAGGATTTCATGTAAGAAATAATGTCAGAGACTTCACCACTTTTCTCGCCCTGAACAGATAAGATTTCACCAGTAGGAAGTGGTACACGAACGACCTTTTCATGACAGATAATCTCAGCTTGGTTCTTAGATATCCAGTCCATGCCGACGACCACATCAAAGCTACCAATTGTAACAAGCATGAGGTCTATATCTAACTTTTATCCTGATAATTCCAATTTACATGCTTTAAGAATATAATTTGCCTCAATCAATTGACCATCAGCTAGTTCTACAGTGTAACTAGGTTCCATTTTAGTTAAAGTTACATCTAGAAGTTTGCTAAACTTGGCAGAGATAAAACTCCTATAAGCATCTGTATCAAATAATACAGAAGCAAAATAGTTGTTCAAGAAAATGTACTGGTAAACACGTTCGGATCATTCCTTACCTCACTAGACCTAATCATGAAAGCTCGACCCTTAGTGCCATTTCCATAGTTGTTGTTTCCATTATTGCTCTTGTTCCCATTCTTCAGTTATGGGCAGTCTTTCTTATAATGACCCTCTTTGCCATATTCGAAACAACCCTTGGTTGCTTCGCCTTGTTATTGTTGCTGAGATTGTTGTTTAGTCATCAGTTCACCCTTGCAGTCTTTAGTAGCATGGCCCATCCTTCCACACGTTTGGCAACAAAAATGATCATATTGGCCATGATGGTGAAAATTGCATTTATTGCACTTTGGAAACTTGCCTGCATAGTTACTCGATCCCTGACCATTATTGTTGTTGTTATTGTGATTTTTATTTATGGAGCTTTTGGAGGAATAAGACTTTCTGACTTGTTGTTGTTGAGTGTTGTTGGAGTTTGAGGACTTATTGGTGGTACTATCCCATTTTCGTTTATAGTTAGATGAACCAGATGTAGCGCCACGTTTAGGCAGAGTGCCCTGCGCCACTGCCTAATCAGTGAGCTTATGAGCTAGCCGGATAGCTTGTTGAATAGTAACAGTGTTAGGACCGTTTTCGTACGGAGTACTAACTGATTCTACGCGTATACCAACTCAAATTGTGCGGAATCCTATTTGTTTGGCGATCTAATCAGGGAGAACACAGTTCAGATCAATCTAACAATTAATGAAACGTTATGAATGATTAGAACCCGATCAACTGTGATTTATGAAATTGGAACAGGTTTTCTAAAGTCTCTGGACGACTAGGGTATGATTATGTGCGTAGGTATTCTGATTGTTTTGTTTTTCCATGAATTAAGTAGTATTTATAGGTTAGGGTCTTCAAATCGTACGACTGAACCATTAGCATGGTTCAGTCGTGTGACTGAATCATGCGATTGATCCATCTGCACGACTAAGGGTTCAGTCGTGCGATTGAGCCAATCTTATGTCTCAATCGTGCGACTGGTCTAGTCTCCTGGCTCAGTCATGCGACTGGTCCATTAGCATGAAGTATTAATGCATGTGGTCCATTAGCATGGTCCATTCGCATGAGAACTTCACACAATTAAGTTTAAAACATTTCTCAACCATTATAGACGAAGAACTATGTAAACAACCACAAACCTATATAGTTAGTTCAACATGCATTATTACATAATAATCAATGAAATATTAAACATTATAAGTACCAACCACACTTTGTATTTCATTCATACCCATTTGATTACATATATGTAAGACATGATAGACATATTACATTAAGCTCCTAAACTAGGTACACATGTATCAACAAACAGGATCAATAGCTATGACACTAGCTTGAATCTGAGGAGCTAAACCATCAATATACTTCTCTATTCTTTTGTAGGCCGGGGTTACCATTTGGGGACATAAAGCAGCCAACTCGTGCTAACGAGTCGTATATTTCTCAATATCAGATCCAACCATCTTAAGATTCCAAAACTTTCCCTCCAGCTTTTGGACCTCATTTCTGGGGTAGTACTCATCTTTAATTAAGATATTGAAGTCATCCCATGGTAGGTTATTAGCAGTCTCAAGTCTTAATGTTTGGACTTGTGAGTTCCACTAAGTCAATGCTGGTCCTTCTAATGTGCCAGATACATACTTGACACGGTTTCCAACAGGACAATTGCACATGGCGAAAACCAACTCAAGTTTCTCCAACCAGCGAAGTAGTGTAATAGCACCCTTAGAACCACTGAATGAATAAGGCTTACAGTCCATAAACATCTTGAATGTATAGACTACTTGACCTGAATCAAAAGATCATATTGATGTTTGAGAATTTAGGATTTTGATAATAAATCATTATAGATAAGGACCTATGCGTCAACAACACTCTCATTGATGACATCATCCAACTCAGCCTGGGTCATGTTAATGTTACCTCTTCCTCTCGGACGTCCAGCTCTTCTTCAGAACATGATACTTCATATTCATAATACACAAACATGAGAAAATATACTTAATATATAGTCATCATAATGTACAATGTAGATAATTATGCATTTCACAAAACCACAACAGTCAATAATCAAATAATAATCCCTGATAAAAATATATTGTAAGGAGTATAATGTATTCAAATCAAACAATCATAATTCAATATATATCAGTTGGATGGAAACAATCCTACCCATCTGGTTCAAGAATTTCCCTTATGAGTCTGTTATGGCACTTGCCAGTATTCTAGGCTTTTCCTTTGGAGCTCTAAGCATCTACATGCCCGGGTGTGATCCTTTGATGGATTTCGAATCTATTTGGTTGTCTCAAGCATATGTCGTGTCCCACGTTTCATCTTAGTTACATGGTGGTGAATGATTGTTCAGGCTGGTAAGGAATATATGTACGATAGAAGTAGAAGCAAGTGTGAAAGAGGTAGGAGGGTAGGGTACATTTTCCTCCCTAGTTGTCGTTGTTAGGTGAGTCATGTGCATTTGAGGGCTCCCCATGCCCCAAGGTGGCAACGTTAGGTTCAAGTAGATATCTCTTCGACTCCGGGGGTGGAGAAACAGGTGTAGATGTCGAAGGCATGCGAGAGGAATCCTTCGCCTCTCTATTAGCCGAGGATGATACAAGTGACATGGATGGTGCTGACGATGACAATATGGACATTATGTAATGCAATACGGGTATACTAGGAAATGTGCACACAAAAGTTGTAAACAAGTAAGAGCGTCTGTGCAATACTAGTGTTATGTCTAAGGCTATAGTCTAGATGCAAATGTAATCCTCGTTCCCTATAATCAGTGGCTCTGATACTAATCTATCACACCCTCAAATTCCACATGTGGGGTTTTACCATGAAGAGTGTGACAAACCAGGATCTTAAACACAGTCATATCAAACAGCACTATATGAATTTAAATAAATGTTTGAACTTTAATCAGAGTAAAACATAGTTGAAATATAACCAGTGCGGAAGCATATAAGTAAAATTTAAATCTGATAC